>JAAAKG020137462.1:10447-35495 GCA_010014905.2 Druon quercuslanigerum
ATTTCTGAAAAAATTAAAAATATTTTTTTATTTAATAAAACTTATTTTAAGAGATTATTTAAGAAGATTTCAAAAGACATTTAAAAATTTCAAATAAGAATCTGGAAGATTTTCAGGAAATTTTTTTATTTTGAAGAATATTTTCAAGGTTTTTATTTCGATGAAAATTCGACTTTTCGGATTATCTCAACTTTTTTTTTATTAAAAATTAAAATATTTTTCAGTTTTAATATCAACTATTATATTTTTCGTTGATAAATTATCTTTTTTGATTAAAAACTCTTCTACCTGAGTAAAAATTAAACAACTTTGTTAAAAATCCACTTATTTCGTTGAAGATTCATCATTATATTTTAAAATCCATCTCTTTTGTTTGAAGTGTAATTATTTTGTTAAAAATTCGTCTTTTTCCATAAAATTAATCTTTTTGGTTGAGAACTCTTTTTTTTTTTGTTGAAATTTTGATTTGAAATGTCCGAAAATTTTTAAAATCTTAATATGTTCTCAATAATCTTAGGAATAATATATTTATTTAACTTAAAACTTAATGAGCAAATAAACCTAACAATGTGCATCAAAAAATATTAATTAAGAGCTGAAGTAAAAGGAAAATAATTAATTGTAAATTTAATTTACGAACACGTATATAGTTTTAACTATTACTTAATTTAAATGAATTATTTTACGTATATTAGTATATTAAATTAATGATATCCATTGTAGGGAAGTTTTCCTTACGTAAATTTCATTTCTTGAAACATACGGCTCTTTGTTACTCGATATTTTTTTTCATCTCTAGGAAGGATATAAAAATAAAAGCTGAAGAAAAATTAGTCCCACCAGTTGAAGCGGCTGAAATGATACACGAAAATGGGGAGAGTGTGGACAATAAGAATGTGGAACATGCCGAACATGAAGAGCATAAAAAGAAAAAGAAAAAACAGAAAGTAGGATTCCGCGATCGAAAGGTTTGAATCTATTATTTCCAAGTTTAATCTCATTTGATATAATATTTATCCCAGACAGCTTCTGAAATTATAGACATTTTACGAAATTAAATGTAAAATTTGTATCTCTTGAGTGAAATTTTTCAAGAATTCTTGCAGATAATGGAATATGAGAATAGGATGAGAGCGTATTCGACCCCAGATAAAATTTTTCGATACTTTGCTACCGTAAGAATAACAAGTATGGATGGCACTGATATATATATGACGCCTGACGATTTTTTAAGAGCAATTACTCCGGGCATGAAACAGCCAGATGGTATTTTTTTGTTACGTTTTTAATTCTTTTGCTTTCTGATTGAAAATAACAATGCAACCAAGGTTGCATCCAGAAAATTATACTTTGGAGATGACTGTGAATGTTCTTCAAAAAAATTTTGTGGCCCCGGGGAAGGCCCCCCCGCCTTCCCCAATGAAAAAAAAATTTTTGATTGAATATAATAAGGCGATAAATTCCACTTTATTTATATTTTTCATTAATAGTTTTCTCATTCACGAATAACCTGAAAGTATGTGCATTCTCTGCTGTCTTAGATGTGGTTAAAAAATAATTTTTTTAAGCTGGTAATTCAACTCCCTGAGTTAAAGTTCAACTATTTTATTAAAAATTAATTTCATTGGTTAAAGATTCATAATTTTAGTTGAAAATCCAGCTGTTAGGTCAAAAATTTATTTTCTTTTGTTTAAAATTGATATTTACGGGTTGAAATTGAATTGTTGTGAAAAAAATTCGGGTTTCGAAATTCAACATAGTATTTTTTTAAATTAAACTTTAATTATTCCATTTCTGGTTGAAAAGTGATCTTTTTTAAACAAAAGTGTTAACTGTTTGTTTGAAAATTTATCTCTTTTTAAAGAAAATTAATCTTCTAGGTTGAAAATTCAACTTTTAGGTCCAAAATTCATTTTCTTTTGTTGAAACTTCCTATTTTCGGGTAAAAAGTTCAATTTATTTGTAAAAAATTCGGGTTTCTAAATTGAAAATTATTGGTTTTCAATTAAAATTTATTCATTTCATTTTTTGTTAAAAATTCTAATTTTTTTGGTTAGAAATGCAACTTTTTGCCAAAAATCAATCTTTTTTGGTTGAGACTTCAAATGTTTTGTTGAAATTTCGTCTTTTTGGTTTAATTTAATTGTTTTTTATTTAAAAATAACATATTTTTGTTACAGTATCTACTATGATATTTTTTTATTCAAATTTCATTTTTTTTAAGTTGAAAATGTAAATACTCCTTTGAAAGTTTAACTACTTTATAGAAATCCATTTTTTTGGTTCAAGATCCATAATTTGGTTTGAAAATTTAACTGTTTAATTGAAAATTAACTTTTTAGTTTAAAATTAACTTTTATGTTGAAAATTCATATTTCCGAGTTGAAAATTCAATTTTTTGTGAAAAATTCGGGTTTCTTAATAGTAAATTATTCTTTTTCAATTATCATATAATTATTCCCTTTTTGGTTGAAAATTCGTCTTTTTTATTAGAAAATTAATTCTCTCGGTTTAAAATTCAACCATTTAGTTAAAAATTTATGTCTCTTGTTTAAAATTCTTCTTTTTTGCTAGAAAATAATTTTTTTGTGATAAAAATACAACGGTTTCATTTAAAACTAATCTATTTTGGTTGTGGATTCGATTATTTTGTTGGAAATTCTTTTTTTTAATAAAATTTTTTTTATATAAAATTAAAATCTTTTTTTGTTGAGGTATCAGCTATTATATTTTTGATTGAAAATTCAGCTTTTAGGATGACAATTCTACTTCTTGATTTAGGTTGAAATACTTTATTAAAACTTCATTTCATTGGTTAACGATGCATTTGATTGGTTAACGATGCAATTGAATTTTTAGTTCAAAATTAACTTTTTTGTTGAAAATTCATATTTTTGGGTTGAAAGTTCAATTGATTTGTACAAAATTCGGGTTTCTAAATTGAAAATGGTTGGTTTTTAATTCAAATTTAATTATTCCAGTTTTCGTTGAAACTTCGTATTTTTGTAGAAAATGAATTCTCTGGTTGAAAATTCAACTATTTGGTTAAAAATTTATTTATTTTGTTGAAAATTCGTCTTTCTTTATAGAAAATCAATTTTTTGTTGTTGAAATATCTACTATTCTATTTTAGATTAAAATTTCATGTTTTTAGGTTGAAAATTTGAATCCTTGTTTGAAAGTTAAACTTTAAAGAAATTTATTTTTATCAAAGATGCATAATTTTTGTTCAAAATTTAACTGTTTGGTTTAAAATTAACTTTTCATCTGAAAATTAATTTTTAGTTGAAAATTAACTTTTTATCTGAAAATTAACTTTTTTGTTGAAAACTCATATTTCCGGGTTAAAAATTTAATTTTTTTGTAAAAAATTCAACGATTTGGTAAAAAATTTATTCTCTTTTGTTGACAATTCAATGGTTTTAAAAAAAATCCTGTTTCGAAATTCTAAATTATATTTTTTTTCAAATAAAATTTAATTATTCCATTTTTGGTTGATAAGTGATATTTTGGAAACAAAAATTTCAACTATTTGGTTGAAAATTCATCTTTTTTATATAAAATTAATCTTCTTGGTTGAAAGCTCAACTATTTCGTTAAAATTAATCTATTTCGGTTGTGGATTCAGTTATTTAACTGGAAATTGCTTTTTTCTTGTTAAATAGAATTTTTTAAATTTAAAATTAAAATATTTTTTGTTGATGTATTAACTATTACATTTTTTATTGAAAATTCAGCTTCTGAGCTTAAAATTCGACTTCTTAGTTTAACTTGAAATACATGATTAAAAAATCATCGTTTTAGGTTGCAAATTAAGTCCTTGGTTGAAAGTTGAACTACTTTAATAAAAATTCATTTTTTTGTTTGTTAAAGATGCATCATTTTTGTTGAAAATGAACTTTTTTATTAAAAATTCATATTTTCGGGTTGAACATTTAACTTTTTGGTAGAAAATTTAATTATATGATCGGAAATTCGTTTTCTTCTTTTACACCCCATATTTTCGGGTTGAATATTCAATTGTTTTTAAATACATATTTTTTTGTAATTTCATAGTTTTGGGTTGAAAATTCAACGATTTGGTGTTCGAAATTTGCCTTTTTGTCTTGAAAATTCAAAAGTTTTTTTTAAAATTAATTTCTATTTGTTGCAAATTAACCTATTCTCTTTTTTTTAGTTCAAAATTTATCTTGTCATTTTTTAAATTTAACTATTTGGCTGAAAAGTATGTAATTTGTCGAAAATTCAACTATTAAGTTAGAAATGTTTGTATTTTATTATAAATTAGTCCCTCTTGGTTCAATTCAACTGGTTTTTTTTATTTAAAATACTTGATATACAAATTAAAAATGTTTACGTTTGAATTCTTAAATAAATCTAAATTTAAATTAAATACATTACCTAAATATCTCTGGATCCGCCCTTGAATGCAACTCATTTTACGAATGCTGAACTAACAAACTTTAGATAGTGACTATCGTTTCATGCTGTTTTAAAATCAAAATTAAAGTAATTATACACATTTTGTCTACAGCAATAAGTCCTTTATGTAGTGTTCAGATTTTTTTATTGATTTTCTATTAAAATTTAAATGAGGATGGCCACTACTATAATATTAAGGTCGAGTTTCTAATTCGAGTGCAACTCAAATTTCGGGATTCTTTACTCTCCTAATAAAAGGGTTTCGGGTGCTTTGACCTTGTATTTAGATTTTAGAGAGTGTCTGAAGTAATGTGTGCATGATGTATTTTTAAATTTATTGCAAAGAAAACTAACAGTTAATGAAATTTTATCCTTGAAAATTAATACATAATAATTACAGGGTGGCCACTGGACCGAACATTTTGTAAGACCGAGAAAAAAGTCAAAAAAATTCGTGGATCAGAAATTTTATTAATTTTCAGTTAAAAAAGCCAAAAAATGATAAAATAATGGTCAAATTTGATTTCAATTAACAGCAGAACATAATAAAGCGACAAAATATCTGCAAAAAAAAATTTATCGAGTAAGAAAAGCCAATATATTAAATTTTAGTTACAGGCTGCACACTCGTTACCCTATTACAATATCTTTCAAGAAATTTTTGCCGTTTTTGTTGAAAATTTAATTATTTTCTTGAAATTCATCGTTTTTGGTAGAAAATTCAACGATTTTTGTAGGAAAATCATCTGTTTGGATAGAAAATTAATATTTTATGGTAGAAAAGTCATATTTTTTTATTGATAATTCAACTGTCTTCTAAAAAATTCGTATTTTGGCTAGAAAATTCGACTATTTGGTTGAAAGTTCATCTTTATTGGTTAAAAACGATATTTTTGTTGAAAATTCACCTTTTCAGGTTGTCAATTTAACTGTCTTATAAAAAAAAAGTCTTTTTGGTTTGAAAATTCAAATATTTGGTTGAAAATTTTTGTTTAAAGTTTATCTTTCTTGTTTTAAAAGGAAGTTTTTATTTGAAAATGCAACTGTCTGCTAAAAAAATCGTCTTTCTGTTTTCAAAATTCTACCAAGTTCGTCATTTTGGATTGAAAATTCACCTTTTGTGGTAGAAAAGTCATACCTTTTTGTAGAAAATTCGTCTGTATGGTTGGAATTTTTTTTAAATTCAACTATTTAGTTAAAAATTCATCTTTATATCTTGAAAACGATATTTTTTGTTGAAAATTTTAGCTTTTCAGATTGATAATTTAACTCTCTTCTGAATAAATCGTCTTTTTGGCTCGAAAATTTAAATATTTGGTTGAAAATTCATCTTAATTGGATGAAAATGATATTTTTTGTGTTGATGGTTCAACTGTGGCCTAAAGAATTCGTCGTTTTGGTATGAAAATTGAACTGTTTTTTCAAACATTTATCTTTTTGGATAGAAAATTTGTCTTTTTGAATTGAGAATTCATCTTTTATGCTAGAAAATTCGTATTTGTTGGTTAAAAAAGCATCTTTATTGGTTAAAATAAACTTTTTTGTTTCAAATTTAACTGGCTTACAAAAATCCGCCTTCTAGGCTCTAAAATTCAATGGTTTTGTTAAAAATTGAACTATTTTGTAGATCACTCGTCATTTTTTATTAAAAGTTTAACTATTTAGTCTTAAATGCAACTGTTTGGTTGGAAATTTTGTTTTTTGGTTAAAAATGATATTTCGTGATAAAAATTTACCTTTTCAGGTTCATAATGCAACTTTCTTTTAAAAAATTCGTATTTTTTGCTCGAAAAATCATCGATTTACTTAAAAATACACCTATATTTGTTAAAAATGATCTATTTTGGTAAATATTCACCTTCTTAGGTTGACGGATCAACTGTCTTCTAAAAATGTCGTCTTTTTCGCTTGAAATTTCAACTATTTGTTTAAAATGCAACTTTTTTTGTTAAACATTCGTCTTTTTTAGTGAAAAATTTGTCTTTTTTGTTTGAAAACCTAACTGTTTTATTGAAAATGAAATTGTTTTCTTAAACATATGTCTTTTTTTTTTATAGAAAACACGTCCTTTTAGATTGAAAATTCGCCTTGTATGCTAGAAAAGTTATTCTTTTTGTTTAAAAATTCACTTTTCTTTGTTAAAATAAAGTTTTTTGTTAAAAATTTAACTGGCTTTAAAAAATTTCTTCTTTTAGTCTCAAAAATTCAACTATTTTCTAAAATTTGCTTACTTTTTTATTGAAATTTCAACTATTTGGTTTTACATACAACTGTGTGGTTGAAATTTTTAAATATTCAACTATTTCATTGAAAACTCATCTTTTTTTATCGAAAATTATATTTTTTGTTCCAAAAATTAATCTTTTCAGGTTGATAATTCAAATTTCATGTATAAAATGCATCGGTTTGGCTTGAAAAATCAGTTATTCCCCTATTTTCATGAAAAAATCACCCTAGCATTTTGAGTTGCGCAGTCTATAGTTACTAAAAAATATTTTTATTCGTATGAACGATTTTTTAAGCTTCAATTTAAAAAGTTAAGAATTCAGAAGAGTGCAATTTTGGATCTTTTAATTCGTAATTTTGTTTTAATTACTTCAAATGAAAAAAAAAAATTAGCTTTCAACAGTTTCGACTTTTTAATTTCAATGACCGGGACAAATTTTTTGGAACCGGAAAAATACCCGGAATTTTGTATAAAAAAAGTAAAAAAAGATCAAAGTGGCCACCCGGAATTAATATATTACAAAATAAAAACTATTAATGCACAGATAATCGAATATGAAAATCGAATAAGGCATTATTCAACGCCAGACAAAGTCTTTCGATACTTTGCCACTCTTCAAGTATCAAACCCAGCCAACGATGCTCACGAAGTTTTTATGACACCAGACGACTTTTTAAGATCATTAACGCCTGGTGTTAAACAACCTGATGGTACGATTCTAAACGACTTTTGAAATTTTCTGTTACCAGGGTGTCTACCCTACCTGGAAAACCTGGAAAACCTGGAATGGTCAGGGACTTTTTTTTAAAATCAGGGCCTTTTTTTTAAAGAGCCTGCCTAATTTTTTTTTAATAACAATGTAGCATTGAAATTGAAGAATCCTAAATAAGAGTAAAATCAAATTTAAAATCCTAATTAACGTCCAATAATCAAATTAATGAGCAGAATTTCCTGAAAATAAAATCAAGAATCCAACGACTAAATTTGGACAATCGTCATAAAATGTTCCCATTCCAATCTGAAAAAAATTCTCTTCTTCCCTAAAAAATAAAAGAAAAATATAAAAATATAAAATATAAAAAAATACGAAAGGAAGGGGGAGGATTTTGGGATGGTTGCCTTCTCATTTATTCTTTCCTCTTTTTTGTTTTTTTTTCCAAGGGGATAAATTCCTTTTCTTTTCTTTTCTTTTTTAGGGAAGAAAAGAATTTTTTCAGATTGGAATGGGAACATTTTATGCTGATTGTCCAGATTTAGTCGTTGGATTCTTGATTTTATTTTCAGGAAATTCTGCGCATTACTACAAAATGGAATAATAATGATTCTTCATTTGTAAATGTAGCTTTATATTACTGTATTTAACTATTTTGTTGAATATCCGTGTATTTTTTCTTAAATTCTTTATTCTTGGTAGAAAACTAATCTTCTTGTTTAAAAATTTATTATTTGCTTAAAAATTTAACAGATAGTTTGCAATTTTTCTACCTCTTGACTTAAAAACCTTTTTTAGTTGAAAATTCAACTCATGTTAAAAAGTTGTCCTTTTTGGTTGAAGAATCAACTACTTTATTTTTGATTAAAAATTTATTTTTATCTAATGTTTGCTTGCAGGTTTATTAATTTAATTTTAAATTCATCTCTTTGATTGAAAAATGTGCTATTTTGTTGAAAATTCACTTTCTTTTACTAAAAATTAATTTTTTTACTGAACATTTAACTATTCTAGTTGAATCTTTAACTATTTTATTTTTTATTATTTTTTTTATAGTTGGAAATTAATTTTTTTTTACCGAAAATGGAAGTGTTCCATCATTTTAGTTAACAAATTATCTTTTTTTCACATTAATTTTTGTAACGAAAAAATTAACTATTCCATTTTTAGTTGAAAAATGATTTTTTTGTTGACATTTCGTCTTTTGGTAGAAATTAATCTTCTCGGTATAAAATTTATCTTTTTTGTTGAAAACTCTATAATTCTAGTTAAATATCCATCATTTCACTTGAAAATCGATCATCGTGTTTGAAAATGTAAATATTTTTTTATGCTTGTTTTTTTATGATAATGTTTTTTTTTGTACTGAAAATGAAACTATTCCTATTGAATATTCCAGCATCTTAGTAAAAAAATTGTACTCTTTGGTTGAATATTATTTTTCTAAGCTAAAAAATTATCTATACAATTTTTGTTTGAAAAATTATAGTTTGTTGAGAACCCAGTTATTCTAGTTAAAGATTCCTTATTTTTGTTGAAAATTCATTCTTCTTGTTTAAAGTTCTACTATTCTAGTTTAAAATCCATAATTTAAATTGAAAAATCCTCTTTTTTCGGAAAATAAAACTACTTGGTTGAAAGTTAAACTCTTTTGTAAACATTCTATCTTTTTGGTTTAAAATTCATCTATTCCAGTTGAAGATCCATCATTTTACTTAAAAATTAGATGTTTTTTTGTGTGAAAAATCAATTTTTTAACTAGAAATTTTAATATTCTATTAATTATTTAACTATTAAAAAACGATATTTTTTAGTTGAAAATTAATTTTTTTTTTTGAATAAAAGAACATACTTGATTGAAAGTTAAACTCTTTCGTTAAAGATTAATTTTTTGGTTTACAAACCATCTATCCCAGTTGAAAATATCGTCATTTTAGTTAACAAGTCATAGATTTGATTCGACATTTTTTTTACTAAAAATTTAACTCTTCAATTTTTCATTGAAAATTGATCTTTTTTTACGAAAATTTATCTTTTTGGTATAAATTAATCATCTTGGTTAAAAATTTATCTTTTTGGTTGAAAATTCAAGTATTCTAGTTAAAGATTCCGTACTTTAGTTGAAAATTTATCTTTTGTAAAAATTATATCTTTTTGGTTTAAAATTCATCTGATCCATTTGAAGATTCATCATTTTACTTAAAAATTAGTTGTTTTTTGTGTGAAAAATCAAGTTTTTTAACTAGAAATTTAACTATTCTATTATTAATTTAACTATTGAAAAATGACAATTTTTTTCAAAATTGATCTATTTGTTTAAAAATTGATCTTTTTTAGTTGAAAATTCATTTTTTTTAATAAAACAACATACTTGATTGAAAGTTAAACTCTTTTGTTGTAGATTAATCTTTTTGGTTTAAAAACCATCTATCCCAGTTGAAAATTCCATCATTTTAGTTAAAAATTCATAGATTTGATTCAACATTATTATTTTTTTTTTACTAAAAATGTAGCTATTCAATTTTTTTGTTGAAAACCGATTTTTTTTTAATAAAATTAATCTTTTTGCTAGAAATTAATCATTAGTGTTAAGAATGTATCTTTTTGGTGGAAAATTCATATTTAAAAAAAAATAAAACTACTTGGTTAAAAGTTAAACTCTTTTGTAAAAATTCTATCTTTGTGGTTTAAAATTCATCTATTCCAGTTGAAGATTCATCATTTTACTTGAAAATTAGTTGTTTTTTCGTTTGGAAAATTCATTTTTTAAAAGTTAAACTCTTTTTTAAAGATTAATCTTTTTGGTTTAAAATCCATCTATTCCAGTTGAAAATGTCATTCAATTTTTTGTTAAAAATTTATGTTTTTGGTTGAAAATTCAATTTTTTTTAAATAAAACTACTTGGTTGAAAGTTAAACTCTTTTGTAAAAAGTCGATGTTTTTGGTTAAAAATTTATCTATTCCAGTTAAAGATTCATTATTTTACTTGAAAATTAGTTGTTTTTTTGTGTGGATTATTAATTTTTTGAACTGGAAATTTAACTATTGTATTATTAATTTATCTATTTAAAAAAGATATTTTTTAGTTCAAATTTTAACTATTTGCTTAAAAATTGATATTTTTTAGTTGAAAGTTTATCTTTTTTTTAAATAAATGTACCTACATTCGTTAAAGATTTATCTTTTTGGTTTAAAATCCATCTATCCCAGTTGAAAATTCCATCATTTTAGTTAACAATTCATACGTTTAATTGAACATTATTTTTTTTACTAAAAATTTAACAATTCAATTTTTTGTTGAAAACCGATCTTTTTTTGATGAAATTTCATCTTTTTGATAGAAATTAATCATCTTGGTTAAAAATGTATCTTTTTGGTTGATAATTCAAGTATTCTAGTTAAAGGTTCCGTACTTTAGTTGAAAATTCATCTTTTTTTAAAAATAAAACTACTTGGTTGAAAGTTAAACTCATGTGTAAAGATCGATAATCTTGGTTTAAAATTCATCTATTCCAGTTGAAGATTCATCATTCTACTTGAAAGTTAGTTGTTTTTTTTGTGGAAAATTAATTTTTCTAACTGGAAATTTAACTATTCTATTATTAATTTAACTATTAAAATACAATATTTTTTAGTCGAAGATTCATATTTTTTTAAAAATAAAACTACATACTTGATTAAAAGATAAACTCTTTTGTTAAATATTAATCTTTTTAGTTTACAATCCATCTGTGCCATTTAAAAATATCGTCATTTTAGTTAACAATTCATATATTTCATTCAACATTATTTTTTTTTACTGAAAATTTATCTACAAAATTTTTAGTTGAAAATTTTTTTTTGTAGGAATTGATCTTTGTTGAATATTCAACTTTTTGGTTGAAAATTCAATTATTCTAGTTAAAGATTGATTATTATTGTTAAAAATTCATATTTCTTGTTTAAAGTTCTACTATTCTAGTTGAAAATTACTCTTTTTTCGGAAAATAAAACTACTTGGTTGAAACTTTAACTCTTTTGTAAAAATTCAATCTTTTTGGTTTAAAATTCATCTATTCCAGTTGAAGATTCATCATTTTACATGAAAATTAGTTGTTTTTTTGTTTGTAAAATCAATTTTTTAAACTAGAAATTTAACTATTCTATTATTAATTTAGCTATTGAAAAATGACCTTTTTTGATCAAAATTGATTTATCTGCTTAAAAATTGATATTTTTTATTTGAAAATTCATTTTTTTAATAAAACAACATACTTGATTGAAAGTTAAACTCTTTCGTTTAAGATTAATATTTTTGGTTTAAAAGCCATCTATTCCAGTTGAAAATTCCATCCGCACTTTAGTTGAAAATTCATTTTGTTAAAAATAAAACTACTTAAACTCTTTTGCAAAAAATCGATATTTTTTGTTTAAAATTCATCTATTCCATTTGAAGGTTCATCATTTTACATGAAAATTAGTTGTTTTTGCGTGGAAAATCAATTTTTTAAATTAGAAATTCAACTATTCTATTATTAATTAAACTTGAAAAATGACCTTTTTTGTTCAAAATTGATCTATTTGCTTAAAAATTGATGTTTTTTAGTTGAAAATTCATTTTTTTAAAAAAGAAAACAATATACTTGATTGAAAGTTAAATTCTTTCGTTAAAGATTAATCTTTTTCGTTTGAAAACCATCTATCTCAGTTAAAAATTCCATCATTTTAGTGAACAATTCGCATATTTGACTCCACCTTTTTTTTACTAAAAATGTAACTATTTAATTTTTTGTGTTGAAATCCGATCTTTTATAGATTGTTTAAACAACCCCGTATTACGAAAAATTTTACCTGGAAAATACTTGGAATTGTCAGGATGTCAGGACATTTTTTCCAGAATTTGAGTAGACACTCTGATTACTCTTTATAGTATTTATACCAATTTTATCGCATCTTTTTTTAATTTTATTGAAAAGGCGTTGGATTTTTTTGAAGCCAAATATTTAATTTTTTCAGTTCATTGACTGTTTTCCTCGTTTGCTTTCCGTTGCATGATCCATTGAATTAATGGGCTTGAAATCTATTGCTTCTTAACTCTCATCGCATGAGCCATTAACTTGTGAAATTAATTTTCATTTAATGCATTTCACATATTAAAAAAATGAGAAAATGAAACAGTGTTTTTAAAAAGGATTATTTTTATAGGCCTTGGATTAGATCAGTACAAGAGATATGATCCGAAAGTAAGTGAATTTTTTTATATTTTTCCAAGTATATATTGTATAAATTAATTTTTCGAAATTGATGTTCGAAAATTTTTGTTGAACCTATTTTGTTTTTGCAGTGTGTCTATTAACTGAAAATCTTCCAAGTTATAAGATTTTTCTATTTTAAAATTGAAGAAATGATGCTCTAAACGTTTTTTTAAAGCCTTTTTTCATAAAATTCGGATAATTTTCAGCATTGGCTTTCAAGTTTCAACATTGTTCAAATTTATAGGACACTCTGTAACAATTTATTTAAATACTTCCACGATGCAAAACTGTTTGTCCATTTTATTTTACATATTTTTTGTACTTTTCTCTTTTAGATTCAGAAAGTTTTATCAAAATCGCAAGCAAATAAGGTAAACGAGTAATATTTTCAAGAATTTTCAGAATATTCAATGCTGGAAATTCTGAAGTGAAAGTTTAAAATGTTCTAAAATGAAGATTCTTTTGACAGAATATTCAAAACAAGTTGGAATTAGAGTTGGACGAGGATAGCATTTTTTACAAATTGGGAAGCTCGGGATTAATTACGTTTTCCGATTACATCTTCTTACTAACTGTTTTATCAAGTAAGTGCAATTGTTTTACACAAATAATGAAACGTAATTTTTATAATTTATTATTTTTTGGACAAGAAAGTAAAACCTAATAAGGAAAACGAACCATTTTTGGTTGAAAGTTCATTCTTTTTGGGTTGAAAACTCAACTATTCTGGTAAATAACTATCATTTTTTGTTTAAAATTCAACTCAAATATTTCTTCATTGAAAATTAAAATAATACTTTTATTTAAATGAATCTCTTGCTGAATTTTATTGTTTTTTATTTAAAATAAAAGTCTTTTTTGGTGGAAATATCAACTATTACATTTTTCATTTAGAACAAATCTTTTTTCTTAAAAATTCAAATAATCTCTGGTTTGAAATGTAACTATTTCGTTGGAAACTGGTTTTTTAAACTGAACTATTCCATTTTTTGTTGAAAATTAATTTTTTCAGGTAAAAACGCAACTGCTTGGGTTTAAATTTGAATTACTTTTTAAAATAATAATTGTTTTCGTTGAAAATTCATCTATTTTGTATAATTCTATTAAAAATTGGTTGAAAATTAATGATTTAAATGTAAATGTAACTATTCAATTTTTGGTTTAAATTGATCTTTTTAATTGAAAATTGCACTTTCAAATTGAAAAAAAACTTCTTTTTTAGTAGAAAATTAATTTTCTTGGTCGAAATTTCATCTTTTTGGGTTACGAATGCAATTTTTGTGGTTAAAAATTAACCTGTTTTAGTTCAAACTACTTTTTTTTATTAAATTCAACTTTTTTTTATTTAAAATAAAAATCTTTTGTTGAACATTAATTTTTTAACTAAAAATTATAAATGCCAGTTTAAAATTTATCTCTTTGGTTACAAATTTAGTTATTTTGTTGAAAATTTAACTCAAATATTTCTTGGTTGAAAATTAAAATAATACTTTTATTTAAATGAATCTCTTGCTGAATTGTATTGTTTTTTATTTAAAATAAAAGTCTTTTTTGGTGGAAATATCAACTATTACATTTTTCATTTAGAACTAATCTTTTTTCTTAAAAATTCAAATAATCTCTGGTTTGAAATGTAACTATTTCGTTGGAAACTGTTTTTTTAAACTGAACTATTCCATTTTTTGTTGAAAATTAATTTTTTTCAGGTAAAAACGCAACTGCTTGGGTTTAAACTACTTTTTAAAACAATAATTGTTTTCGTTGAAAATTCATCTATTTTGTATAAATTCTATTAAAAATTGGTTGAAAATTAATGATTTAAATGTAAATGTAACTATTCAATTTTTGGTTTAAATTGATCTTTTTAATTGAAAATTGCACTTTCAAATTGAAAAAAAAACTTCTTTTTTAGTAGAAAATTAATTTTCTTGGTCGAAATTTCATATTTTTCGGTTACAAATGCAATTGTTTGGTTAAAAATTAACCTGTTTTAGTTCAAACTACTTTTTTTTATTAAATGCAACTTTTTTTTATTTAAAACAAAAATCTTCTGTTGGACAACTATTTTTTAGCTAAAAAATTAAAAATGCCAGTTGAAAATTTAACTCTTTGGTTAAAAATTTAGTTATTTTGTTGAAAATTCAACTCAAATATTTCTTGGTTGAAAATTAAAGTAATACTTTTTTTTAAATTAATCTCTTTTGCTGAATTGAATTGTTTTTTATTTAAAATAAAAGTCTTTTTTGGTTGAAACATCAACTATTACATTTTTCATTTAGAATTAATCTTTTTTTTATATTTTGAGATTGGAAAATCATCAAATTTTCAAGAATAATTTTATGTCTAAAAACACGAAAAAATTCTATCATTAAAAAATCAGATTTCCAAAACTTTTTTCTTCAAAATTCATCTAATCGAGTAAAAGTTAAGCAACTTTATTAAAAAGTTATTCTTGTTTTTGAAGATTAATCTCTGGTTGGAAATTTAACTATTTCGTTGAAAACTGATTTTTTAAACTCAACTATTCCATTTTTTGTTGAAAATTAATTTTTTCAGGTGAAAACGCAACTGCGTTTTCAAAATTTGAACTACTTTTTAAAAAAACAATTGTTTTCGTTGAAGATTTATCTGTTTGGTATAAATTCTATTGAAGATTGTTATGTTCAAATAAACTGTTTATTACTTAAAATAAAAATCTTTTTTTCTCTAAAATTAATTTTTGAAACTGGAAGTTGAACTATTTCAGTTAAAAATTCTTCTTTTATTTGAATTCAACTGTGCTTTGTTTAAAAATTAAAATATTTTTTTGTTGATGTATCAAATATTTCATTTTTCGTTAAGAATCCATCTTTTTTGTTGAAAATTCAACAACTTTGGTAAAAAAAAATGTTTTGGTAGTTTTGGTAGTCTCTCGTTGATAATTTAACTATCTTTTTCAAAACTTATTTTTTTGGTTGCAAATTAATGATTTAAATCTAAATGTAACTATTCAATTTTTGGTTTAAATTGATCTTTTTAATTGAAAATTGCACTTTCAAATTGAAAAAAAACGTCTTTTTTAGTAGAAAATTAATTTTCTTGTTTGAAATTTTATCTTTTTGGGTTACAAATGCAATTGTATGGTTAAAAATTAACATGTTTCAGTTCAAACTCCTTTTTTTTATTAATTTCAACTTTTTTCTGTTTGAAATAAAAATATTTTCTTGGACATTAATTTTTTAAATAAAAATTAAAAACGCCATTTGATAATTTATCTTTTTGATTAAAAATTTAGTTATTTTGTTAAAAATTTTGTCTTTGGTTTGAATTAAACTGTCTTTGATTTAAAATTAAAATATTTTTTGGTCGAAATATCAACTATTACATTTTTCGTTAAGAATTCTTTTTTTTTTAATTCAACATTGTTTTGTTTGAAGATTCATTTCCCATAAAAATTAATTATTGAACTGTAAATGTAACTATATAATTTTTGATTAAAATTAAGATTTTAATTAAAAATTAAAAAATTTGGGTAAAAGTGGAAGTATTTTTTAAAAATTTGTTTTTTTGTTTGTTAAAGATTCATCTCTGCTTTAAAAATTGGTTGAAAATTCGTATTTTTTATACAAAACTATTCGTCTTTGTTGCAATTTCATATTTTTTGGTTAAAAATTCAACTGTTTTGTTCAAAATCCATTTTTTAAAATTAAAATTCAACTCTTCCAGTTGAAAATATATCATTTTAGATAAAAATTCATCTCTGGTTAAAAATGTAACCATTTTGTTAAAAAGTAGTATTTTTGGTTGAATATTTGTTTTTACTAGTTGGATAAAAATTAATTTTTTCGAGGTTCAGCATTTTATTTGGAAATTCATCTCTTTGGTTAAAGTGTATATATTAAGTTTTTAAATAATAACCTTTTTGGGTTGAAAATACATTTACTTGGTTGAAAATCATTTTTTTGTTGAAAATTCAATTTTTCGGTTTAAAATTTCAGCTGTTTTCGACAAAATCAATCTTTTTGGCTCGAAAACCTAATTGTGTTGGCGAAAAAAATGAACTATTTAGTTGAAAATGGGCTTTTTTGCTGATAATTCGACCATTTAGTTGAAAATTTATTATTGTAGCTTGAAAATTTAACTATCATGTTGAAAAATTATATGTTTTTGTTTAAAAATTCGATCAGTTGATAAAAAATTGAACTATTCAGTTGAAAATTGAAATATTCAGTATAGGCTTGCCTACAAAATCTGTTTTTATACGTGGAAAATAAGTAGTCACGCTTTTTTTTTTAATAAAATCGCGACATTTTTACATTTTTTACGAATATTTTTAACATTTTAACGTAAAATTAGTTTTTGTCAATTTTATTTTAAAAATTCGAAATTTTTGCAACTCATGAGATATGAAGGTTTCCCTTGTTTAAGTATATATAGTTTTTTGCACTCCTTAAAAATCCAGAAAATAATAAAAAATAAAAAATGTCAACGTTATTTTGGATCTTTGAAAAAAATAAAATCAATTTTTTTCTCAAAAACCCCATTTTTTACTGAAATTTGCAGGAATAATAGGTTTTGATATAGTTTTATCTTTTCGTACCTATTATTCCTAAAATTTGCAGGAACCAAATGGTTAATTTTGTTGAGAAATTTTTATTTTGTCAAAAATATAAAAAAAACCGTTACTATTTTGTATTATTCTTTTAATTTTCTGTAAATTTTGCAATAGAGTAAGAAACTGGATGAACTAAAGCCAGAAAAACCTTTATATCTAAAAAAATTTATTGCAAAAAAGACATGGTTTGGAAATAAAATGAAACAAATTTTTTTTTCCTTGAAAAGCAAAAAAATACAAAACGTAAAATGTATAGTAGGTAGAATATATGAGTACATATTATTACTAAAAAGTTTCAAGAAAAAAGGTGGAGTTTTTGAGAATTTTTATTTTATTTTTCAAAAGTCAAAAATAACGTTTCCATTTTTTATTACATTTCCATTTTGGATTTTACAAAAGAGCAAGCAACTGGATAAAATAAAACAAGAAAAACCTTATCTGAACTCTTATAATTTATTTTTTTAGCATCAAGGAGACATTTTGAAATTGCATTTAGAATGTTTGACTTCAATGGCGATGGAGATGTAGATTCCGAGGAATTCAGCAAAGTCGCAACTCTAATTAGACAACAAAGTAGTATCGGAAATAGACATCGTGATCACGCCAATACTGGCAACACTTTCAAGGCAAATATTCTAAACTAGAGTTAATTAATTTTTTTCTGATGAATAAATAATTATTTTGTCATACTTTTTTGTTTTTATTTTCAGGGCGTAAACTCTGCATTGACGACTTACTTTTTCGGGCCAAATATGAAACAGAAATTGACGATCGAGAAATTTCTCGACTTCCAACAGCAGCTTCAGAAGGAAATATTAAATCTTGAGGTTAACATTTTCATTCAGAATAGTCTGTAACTTATTTTTACCGAAAAATATATAGATCCCAGTGAATTATAAACTCTTCTTCTCTTTCTAGTTTGAACGTAGAAATCCAGATGAAAATGGAAATATAACCGAAGTTGACTTTACAGAATTATTGCTCGCTTATGCGGGTTATCCCGAAAAAAAGAAAGCGCGTATGCTGAAAAGAGTGAAGAAGACGTGAGTATTCTAGATTATTTACAGTAGTGTTTTTATTATTTTAGTAGTTATGCAATTGAGAATTTTCACCTGATTTCCCCCTTCTTTATCTTTTTTTGCAAAGAACTAAAATGATGAATATTCAACCACAAAATTTTTTTCAACTGAATAATTCAGTTTTTAACCAATTAATTGAATTTTTAACCAAACTAGATTCTTCAGTCAAGAATAAAAAAATTTCAACCATGTTGTTGAATTTTCTTATAGAAAAAGTCGATATTTCTGAAAAATAGTTGAATTTTTAACACGAAAATATGAATCTTTAACAAATAGGATGTTTATTGAACTAAAATACTCGAGTTTTTAACTAAAAGCATGAATTTTTAGATAATAATATTAATTGTCTACCAAAAACGAAAACTTTTTAATAAAATACATGAATTTTAAACTAAAACCATATAGTTGAATTTTAAACAAGAACATTTTCAGTAATAAGAAAAATGTTAAAAAAGTATAGTTAAATTTTCCACTAAAAGGATGAATTTTAAATAAGACAAATTGAATTTTCAACCAAGAAGAATAATTTTTATCAAAAAATACGAATTTTAAACTAAAACAGATATTTGGCATTTCAGCGAAAAAAATAAATTGTTAATAAAAAATAGTTGAATTCCTTTAAAAAAAACGAATTGTCTACCAAAAAAGACGAATTCTGAAACAAACAAAATAGTTGATAAAATAGTCTAATTTTAAAAAAATTAGTTGAAATTAGTTTATTTTAGTTCGACTTTTCCCGATCAAAATATGATATTTTAAACAAGAAATAAATTTTTACGAAAATAATTGAATTTTCAATCCAAAAAGTAGGGGTTTTAACCAGAAAGGATGACTTTTTAACCAAATAAAAAAAATTCTCTACCAAGTAGTTGCATTTTTATCCAAAAAGATGGAGTTTCTCTTAAAACATATGTATTAAAAAAATTATTGAATTTTCATCTAAAAAAGGTTCCAGTGCACTTTTTAAGATATGTATATGAATTTTTTAACAAAATATAAGTTTCAAAAAAATTTTAATTCAAAGTTCAAGAAAACGAATTTTTTCAACCAAAAAGAGGGTTTTTTTAAAGAAAATGGTTGAATTCTCTACTTAATAGTTGCATTTTTATGCAAGACAGATGAAATTTGTACTAAAACATTAATGCATTTTTTAACCAAGTAATTAAATTTTTAACCAAACTAGATTCTTTAGTTAAGAATGAAAACAATTTACACCATATTGTTGAATTTCCTTATAAAAAAGACGATATTTTTGCAAAATAGTTGAATTTTTAAAACTAAAATATGAATCTTTAACAAAAAAGATCATTGTTGAACTAAAATACTCGAATTTTTAACCAAACGGATGTATTTTCAAAGAAGAAGATTAATTGCCTGACAAAAACGAAATTTTTTAAAACAAAATACATGAATTTTAAACTAAACGCATATAGTTGAATTTTAAACAAGAAAATTTTCAGTAAAAAGAAAAATGATAAAAAAGTATAGTTAAATTTTTCAAAAAAAGTAATGAATTTTTAACTGAAAGGATGAATTTCAAATAAGAAAAATTGAATTTTCAACCAAGAAGAATAATTTTTATCAAAAAATACGAATTTTGAACTAAAAATGATATTTGGCATTTCAGCGAAAAAAAGAAATTTTAGTAAAAAGTAGTTGAATTCCTTTACAAAAACGAATTGTCTACCAAAAAAGACGATTTCTGAAACAAACATAAAATAGTTGATAAAATAGTCTAATTTTCATAAATTTAGTTGAAATTAGATGATTTCAGTTCGACTTTTCCGGATCAAAATATGAATTTTTAAACAAGAAATAAGTTTTTACGAAAAAAATGGAATTTTTAATCCAAAAAGAAGAGTTTTTAACGAAAAAGGATGAGTTTTTAACCAAATTAATAATTTCACTATCAAGTAGTTGCATTTTTATCCAAAAAGATAGAGTTTCTCTTGAAACATATGTATTAAAAAAATTATTGAATTTTCATCTAAAAAAGGTTCCAGTGCACTTTTCAAGATAAGTATATGCATTTTTCAACAAAATATAAGTTTCTAAAAAAAAATTAATTTAAATTTTTTCAACCAAAAAGAGGTTTTTTAAAAAGAAAATGGTTGAATTCTCTATTTAATAGTTGCATTTTTATGCAAGAAAGATGAAATTGGTACTAAAACATTAATTCAGTTTTTAACCAAGTAATTGAATTTTTAACCAAACTAGATTCTTCAGTCAAGAATAAGAACAATTTCAAACATTTTGTTGAATTTTCTTATAAAAAAAGTCGATATTTCTGCAAAATAGTTGAATTTTTAACACGAAAACATGAATCTTTAACAAAAAAGATGATTATTGAACTAAAATACTTGAATTTTTAACTGAAAGGATGAATTTCTAGATAAGAAGATTTAATTACCTACCAAAAACGAAATTTTTAAACAAAATACATGAATTTTAAACTAAAACCATATATTTGAATTTTAAACAAGAACTGTTTCAGTAAAAAGAATAATGATAAAAAAGTATAGTTAAATTTTCAAAAAAAAAGTAATAAATTCTTAACTGAAAGAATAAATTTTAAATAAGGCGAATTGAATTTTTAACCAAGAAGAATAATTTTAAAAAAATACGAATTTTGAACTAAAAAAGATATTTGGCATTTCAGCTAAAAAAATAAATTTTTAAGAAAAAATAGTTGAATTCCTTTTAAAAAGACGAATTGTATATCAAAAGAGCCGAATTCCGAAACAAACATAAAATAGTTGATAAAATAGTCTAATTTTCAAAAATTAGTTGAAATTGATTAATTTTAGTTCGACTTTTCCCGATCAAAATATGAATTTTTAAACAAGAAATAAGTTTTTACGAAAAAAAATTGAATCTTTAATCCAAAAAGAAGAGTTTTTAACCAGAAAGGATAAGTTTTCAACCAAAGTAATAAATTCCCTACCAAGTAGTTGCATTTTATCCAAACAGATGGACACTCTTACGTTTCTAAAAAAAATTAAATTTAAAATCCAACAGGACGAATTTTTTCAACCAAAAAGAGGGTTTTCAAAGAAAATAGTTGAATTCTCCATTTATTAGTTGCATTTTTATGCAAGAAAGATGCAATTTGTACTAAAACATTAATTCAGTTTTTAACCATATTGTTGAATTTTCTTATAAAAAATACGACATTTCTGCAAAATAGTTGAATTTTCAACAACTAAACTAAAAGGATGAATTTTTAGGTAAGAAGATTAATTTTCTAACAAAAAAAAATGTTTTGAACAAAATACATTAATTTTATACTAAAACCATATATTTGAATTTTAAACAAGAAGATTTTCAGTAAAAAGAAAAATGATAAAAAAGTATAGTTAAATTTTCAAAAAAAAAGTAATAAATTTTTAACTGAAAGGATGAATTTTAAATAAGACTAATTGCATTTTTAACCAAGAAGAATAATTTTTATCAAACCATGCGAATTTTGAACTAAAAAAGATAGTTGGCAATTCAGCGAAAAAAAATAAATTTTCAATAAAAAATAGTTGAATTCCTTTCAAAAAGACGAATTCTGAAAAAAAAAACCTAAAATAGTTGATAATTAAACAAAGAAAGATTTTTACTTTAATTCAAAAACGGTTAAAGACAAATAAAAAGATAAACTTACAATAAAATAGTTTAATTTTTTTTAAATAGTTGAAATTAGTTTATTTCAGTTCAACTTTATCAAAATATTAATTTTTAAACAATAAAAAAGTTTTTAGGAAAAAAAAATTGAATTTTCAATCCAAAAAGAAGAATTTTTAACGAAAAAGGATTACTTTTTAACCAAATTAAACCAAATTCCCTACCAAGCAGTTGCATTTTTATCCCAAAAGATGGACTTTCTCTTAAAACAGATGTATTTAAAAAATTGTTGAATTTTCAACTAAAAAAGATTTCAGTGTGCTTTTCAAGATAAATATATAAATTTTTTAACAAAATATAAGTTTCAAAAAAATTTAATTTTAAATCCAAGAAGACGAATTTTTTCAACCATAAAGAGGTTTTTTAAAGAAAATAGTTTAATTCTGTATTCAAGAGTTGCATTTTTATGCAAAAAAGATGAAATTTGTACTAAAACAAAAGAATTTTTAATAAAAAACGACGAATTTTCGTTAAAGTTGAAATTTCATTCAGAAAAGATTTCAGTTCACTTTTTAACATCACAATTTAAATTTTTAACAAGAAGGAAAATTCTACGAAGTAGTTAAATTTTCAATAAAGCAGTAGGATGTTTAACAAAAAAGTATGACTTTTCAACGAAATTGTTGAATTTTCAACCAAACTGGTGCTTTTTTGTTCATTAAAGGTGTAATTTTTGCTAAAGCAGATGAATTTTATACTAAAAACGAAAAAATTTTAAAAAAGAGTTGAATTTTCAACTGAACAGTTGCATTTTTATTAAATAAAAATGAAATTTCTTCTAAAACAGATGGATTATAAAAAATAGATCTTAAAAAGTAGTAAAATTTTCATACAAAGAAGTTTCCAGTTAACTTTTCAACACAAAAATGAGGATTGTAAATATTAAGTTAATTTTCCACGAAAACTGAAAATTCTACTAAAATAGGTGATTTTTTGAATAAAAAATACGAATTTAAAACCAAAACTAAATTTGCTCGGACTAAAAAGTAGTTTTCATCCAAAAAAAGATTTCAGTTGATTTATGAGCAACAAAATATGAATTTTAAACAAAAAGTTGTATTAAAAGTTAGATATCTGAAGAAAAAAAAGTGTTTCAATCATTTTAAGAATCAAAATATTATAACTGATGTCATTCCAGATAAAAAACATTATTCTTAATGAAAAATGTTAAAATAATGAAAGAAAAATTAATTTTAACCATATTTTTTGCAATTGATTTTTTTCTGTCTGTTGTTTCTTACAAATTTGAAAAAAATGATTGCATTTTAATAAGTAACGGCTTATTTTTTTGGGAAAACATTCTCTACAACTCAACTGTTTCCAATTTTGAAAGTAAATTTTTCTATGGCTTCTATGGCTTTTTCTATGACTCTAAATCGTTAGAACAATTTAAAACAAAATTTAAACAAATAATTCCATTTTAAGATTATTTAGTTTTTTTAAAATGGAAAACAGTGGAGTTGTAGAGAATGTTTTCCTGGAAAAAATAAACAATCATTTATTAACGTGCAATCATTTTTCAAAAATTGGTAAGAAGCGACAATGAGAAAAAATTCAATTGCAAAAAACAGGGTTAAAATAACGTTCTTTTTTTGCGAATTTTTATATTTTTCATAAAAATGTTTTTTACTTGAAATTGCTTTTTTGGCACGGCAACTACCTTAAAAAATCAGTTGAATTTGCAACCAAAATTGATATCTTTTTCAGAAAATTGTTAAATTGTCGACCAAATAATAAAATTTATAACTAAAAAGATAATCTGCAGAAGAAATTTTTTGCCCCAATTTTTCTCCGTGAGCGGTTTCGTAATTTAAGTACTGTCGCTCATGGAAAATTGGTTTCAAAATTTTGTCTAACCCTTCTGATTATACTATTTCTTTTTTTAGTTTCAGGGAAGCCCCGAAAGGTATTAGCAAAGATGAGTATTTGAAATTCTTCCACTTCCTAAACAACATCAACGATGTAGATACTGCTCTTACTTTTTACCATATAGCTGGAGCTTCCATTGATCAAGGTATTATTTCCAGCTAAATTTGAATTTTAATCTGAAAAGAATAATTTCCATAATCCATTATTGATATTCTTGAAAATTAAATTTTGTTTCAGCAACTTTAAAACACGTCGCAAAAACTGTCGCTCATGTCGACTTGAGCGATCATGTCATACAAGTAGTTTACACCATATTTGACGAAAATAGTACGTATACTCTATTTAATTAAACAAGTGGATTTAAATAATAATTAGTTAATAATTAATAAGAATATTAATTCAAGAAAGTTGTTTTGATTTAAAAACGATTTTGCTGTTAGTTCTTAAATAGCCTTATATGAGATTTTAATTTTGAGCTGAAAATTTTAATATCTTCTATTTTTACGCAGTGGATGGGCAACTTAGTAATCGAGAGTTCGTGGCTGTGATGAAAAATCGAGTTCTTCGAGGCTTGGAAAAACCGAAAGACACCGGTTTTTTCAAATTGATACAATCTGTGGTCAAGTGCGCGAAAAATAACTACGCAAGTCCGTTTGATAGAATATAGATTATAAATTAAATAAATTCGATAAATACGTAAATTAAATACGGATAAGATAACTTGTATCTTCACCGATTACTAAATAAATTACGAAAAATAACATATTTTCTGTATTTTTTCCGAAAAATGAAAAAAATAACCATTCCAGAAAATTTTATCTTTTTTGTCTTAACGGTTTTGGACTAGTCAGGGTATTTTTTTTAGTCAGGGAACTCTTCTGTTTAATTTTTTTTAAATTTCTTTTTTTTTAATGTAAATTTAAATCAGTGTTCTATTTCTAGTTCGAAATTGATCGTTGTTGGTTGAAAATTCAAGTATATGTTTTCAATTTTTTTTAATTCCTTCTTTCTGGTAGAGAATTAATCTTTTTGATTGGAAAGTCAACTCTTTGCCATTTTGATCTTCTTTAACTGAAAAATCTTTCTCAGTTGAAAATTCAACTCATGTTGATTAGCTGTCTTTTTTGGTTCAATTTTAATTTTTTTTTTAATTTCACCTAATGGAAAGCTGCTAATGTGTCCCCTAAGGGTTTACATTTTTCATTCACCCTCTTCCTATTCCTTAACACACCTCCCACACC
>JAAAKG020137463.1:0-12897 GCA_010014905.2 Druon quercuslanigerum
GTAATTGCTAAAATATTTGTAGGCTCAGGGGGGGGGGGCGATCGCCCACCCTCGCCCCTCGCTGGATCCGCCCCTGCCGGGAACAATCTAAAAATTCAATTGAATCTGATACTCCGGCATGTGAGTAATTTTAATCACTCAATAATATGCATACTTAATATTTTCTTATAAAATAACACAAAACAACGTTAAAAATACCAATTCGATTTCAATATTTCGAAAACCGATTTAACGAGTTTTTCTTTAACCGAAACTTTCAGACTCAAATTATGAGGGCGATTCACAAGACTTTATTCCATTTGAAGAGATAGATCTCCCAATCGGTATTCTGAAAAGTTCCGATTCAACAAACGTTCAATCGATTTTTTTCTTAAAGACTCCACTTTTTACCAACAAATGTCGTTAAAGTTATATATAAAACTCATTTTTTAAGATGCATACACATAAAATAATTTAAATGTTGTTAAATTTTTTTAAAACATCCTTAGACATTCATTAAGATCTTAGGAGATCAAATAATGTAATATTTAATATTCCACACTTTCAATAAATATCGAGTGAAGGATTTTGAAATGCCACGAATTCTTTCGAAACTTTTACAAATCCTTTACTATATTTTTATAATCGTTTAAAAATTCTCTTAAATTCTTTGAATTCCATGGATATCCTACACAATTTCTTGAAATTTCAAAAACAATTGAGTTCCCTGAAAATTCTTTAAAATCCTTTTAAAAAACGGAAATGTCTCAAAATTCTAAGACTTCATGAAATTAATTGAAATCCTTAAAATCTATTGAAATATTAAAAATCCCTTATAATTCTTTAAAGTCGATGGAAATCCTTAAAATCTCTCAAAACCTGTAAAACCCCTCGGAATCATTTCGAAACTCTTGAAATTCTTTATAATATTTTTAAACCCCGTAAAAAACCTTTTTTATCGTTCGGAAAGCTTTTACAATCACTTTGAATCTCTTAAAGTCTTTAAAACCCGTTGCAATTTTTCCGAATGTCTTGTATTAAAATATTTAAAAACCATTAAAATTTCTAGAAATCGTTTGAAATTCTTTTTAGTATTCGAAAATATTTTGAATCCCACGAATTCCTCTAAAATCCGTGAATATACTTTGGAATCTTTTGAAACCTCTTAAAATCCCTTGAAATAACGCAAAACCACCGTAACCCCTTTTAATATCTCCAAATTCTCTAAAATCCTCCATAATCCTTTAAAACTCACTGAAATTCCATTAAAATTGTTAAAAATGCACTTATTAAAATTTCTCGAAATCTCTTAAAACCCTTCACAATATTCGGTAGTCTTTTAAAATTCCGTGAAATCTTTTGAAATCTCACGAAAGCCTCAAAAATCCGGGAATATACTTGGGAATCTATTGAAATTTCTTTAAATCCTTTAAAATCCCATGAAATCATCGCAAGCTCTTAAAATCTCTTAAAACCCGTTAGAATTACTTAGATTCTTTTGAAATCACTTAAACTCTTCGGAATCCTCCGACATCCTCCAAAATTTGTGAAAATATTTTGGTTTTTCTTGAAATTCTTTTAAATCCTTTAAAATTCCGTGAATTCTTTTTAAAATATTGCGAAATCTCTTTGAATCCCTTAAGGTATACTAAAATCCCTTAAGATCCTTTTTAATCCGTGATTATCGTTCTTAATTCCTTAAAATCTATCGACTCGATATCTCTTGAAATCTTTCCAAATTCCGTAAAACCTTTGGAAGTCTTAAAATCTTTTAAAGCCATTCAAAATCTGTGGAACCTCTTGTAATCCTCTGCAATTGTTTGAAATACCCTAGAAATCCTTAAAAGATCTAAAAATCTCGATAAATCCCATGCAAATTTTATAATTCTTTGAAATACATTGAGTAAAAAATATAAAAGCTTAGAGGTGGTTTAATATTTTGTTAATAGACTGGAACCTTGATTTTCCGTTAGTTGCATCAAGTTGCATCATGATTCAAAGTAAAACAGAAATGATTGACGTGGCCCTGAGCTAATTTTCGGAGTCCTTGGATTTCTGTCGAAGGTCACTGCGGTCATTCCTAAAACCGTGCATAAATTCAAGTTCCAGTGTAATCCTAACATAATTAATTAACGTTCCCTTACACTTGTAGAATTGACGTAACTGTTATTATTGTTACTACTAACAAACAGACACATTATAATAATTATAATAAAATATAAACATTATATAAATAAGATAAGTAATGAAAGTTTCTACAGTAAAATATTAAAATTGTGTCAAGTGATCAGAGTCATATTTCATAAAGTAAAACTGGAAAGCAGAAACAGAAGGAAAGTAGACCTTGGATGAAATGGGACATTTAATATAGAATTATAGATTATAGCGTGGAATAACATGTATCAAGAGGTGTTTAATAGTGTGTGTATATATATAGTAAATAACTTGCCTGTCGGGAGTGTCCCTTTCAAGGTCGATCATGTCTTCCGATATTACGGACTTGGAGACTGCGGTGCTCGAGGCAACGCTTGGGATAGCGATGATGGAGTTGACCTCCGGATGACAAGAATGGTCATGCGGCTGGTTGGATTGTGTGGAACCCCCCGGGGGCGGGGGTGGTCCGCTCCTAGGCCGGCATTTTGGAAAAAGTCGGTTTAGATCCGTGTTCTCCAAAATCAGACTTGTCATCGCCTCTCGACAAGCATTTCTTTAAACAGGGTCATGTCCATTATTCTGAAACCAAAAACAAATTTCTTTAAATATCACATTCAAAACGAAAACTTATTCTGATCGACTTCGTCAATATTAACTTCAAATTTTTCTTCGTATAATAAACAGGCTTTGAACTCATTTGAGAAATTCAAGATAGTGTCAATGGTAGCATCAATTTAAAAAAAGAGTAGCAAAATAGGGGCATGCAAGTTTTTAAATATCAATTCGAGAAGTTAACTATTTTGGAAATCTAAGAAACGTTTTTTCAGTCCTAAATTTTTACTCCGATTTCGTAACCTCCGGTTTTCTAATTCCTAAAATTGCTGTCCCAAACAATTTGTGAGGGGGCAGGGAGAGAGACGGTTGCGATTCTCGCCTCGGAAGGGTCGCATTGCGCGAGTACCCAATCCAGCATATTGCGCAATATTATGTATTCCAAGTGGAAACGGTTCAGACGGCCCTATCTGTTTACGACAGAGGTTCTGGTGTAATTATATATTGAAATTTCAGTTTAATTTGTAATATTGTTACTAGTGGCAATGGCTCCTACATTACTGATAACTTTTCTAACCTCGTTTATAAGACTATCCAAAAGATCGTCTTATTCCTGTTCAGAACATCGAAAATGTTTCTATTAATATTAAAAATAACGACTAGACAGAGATTGATCAGTCTTTTGATTTCAAAGAGATTTTTCCGGGGTAATCCGCTCGCCTAGAAGGGGTGATAATTCGATTAAAAATCGCAACGTGGCGAAAGGTGAGAGAAAGAAAGAGAGACATAAGGAGAGAGGGGGCAGAGGAAGAGAGAGCATGTAGAAGGGTGGAAGTCGCGACGTTAGAGTGGATTACTGTCTGACTGTTTCAACCCTTCTCAAACCACTGACTCACACTTTAGCCCCTTTGAAGAATGCAACACATGAAGTGGCACTTGTAACGCGTTGACAGTGCGAGGTACAATTTTATACAGTGCACATCCCTGCGGTCTACTGATTCTGCTGCAAACGTAATTCAGACACTGGTGCATTCTGAATACATACCTTACTCACTTCTCTTAGAGAAAAAAATCGATATTAAAGGCCATGTCTCTGAATCCTTTCTCTCCTTTTTCTCCTCCGTATTCCATTCCATTCCATTCCATTCTTTATTATTATCTTTTTTATTTACATTCCTCTCTATTTTTATGATTATCAGTATTACTGTATAATTCAAATACTTACGATCAAACTATTGAATTATTATTAGAATGAGCATTTTTATGATTTTTGGTCCAAAAAAAATCAAATAGTCTACCATATGGTAGACACAATTTTTCATGTTCCCCGCCAGGTAAATATATTTCTTTTTGAAACGTTCATGCCCTATTTTAGAATTTGAATCGTCTTGGAAAATTCCTTGTTTTCTTGTTTCATTTCAGACATATAGTTCTTTTCGCAAATTCATTATTTCAAAACAAAATCGTAATTCTTCTCGAAAAAGTTTTCTTTTAAGTCACAATTATTATCATTCTTTTGAAAGATTCCTTATTTCAGACCTAAGTTCGATTTTTTTTCTCAAAAATTCCTTGTTCCAGATCTGTTTTAATTTAGAATTATACATAATTGATTTAAAAAATTTCCTTTTCCAAGTCAGGACTATAATTCTCATGGATTCAGACGTAATTAGGGATATTTTTTGACAATTGAAAGTTGTTGTATTTGGTTGGTATACTGGTCTAGATATGCCCAGTAATTTCGACCAGTATCATTATACACTTATTCTTTGAATCGAGGCGCAACTAGGAATAATATGTATGTCGTTTCTATGGAGAATTCCTTGAACTAACTGAAAATTATCATTCATTTCAGAAAACTCTTTTCGCGATAAAACAAACTGAGAGTAATAATATATCAATGAACATTTTTATTATTCATTTTAGTACAATCGCATGAAAATTGCCTGAAATTTCCTGGTTTTCCCGGTGAACTTTTGTAATATGTTTATTTATATGACAATATGGAGTTATATAAATTTGATTCTCCTGCGAAAATAAAGATTTTATGCAATTTAATAGCGCGATTAGTCTTTTTCCTTCAAAAATATGTAATTTAGTCTTAAAAGAAACTATTGAAAATGCCGCAAAAAACCGAAATAGTTTTGACGATATTTCATTGCATTTTAAGGGAATTTATTTCGATTTCAGAAATGTTAAACTTGCTATAATTTCAAAGTACTTCTTTCTTTCCGGGGACATCACGTGTTTTCGAAATTTTATTTTTTTGTAGAACTTTAATTAAATTTCGAGGTATTTTTAAAATGTTCTTGTGCGAAATAGGACTTCATTTATTTAGAAGGAATTTTAATTGTTATCTTATTTTCTTTCACATGGGCTTCAATGAACTTTTAAGGAAATTAATTTTATTTCATCGCATTTAATTTTATTTAACTCCAAGGACTTTATGGAATTTCTGAATTAAATTTCATTGGAGGGTCATGACAAATTTCATCATAGGCTTCCATGGAATTCTGAGTAATTTTTTTAATTCCAAGGGATATTAAGTTTAATTTAATTTCAAACAGTTTTTCCTAATTCCGAGGCACGATCATGCTTCAAAATTTTCATTTAATTTAAAACTATTTCATTGGATTTCACGAGATTCTATAGAAAATGAAATATTCCGTGGAGTGTTAAGGTATTTTAATTTTATTTTTCCCATTCATCTATTCAGTCTTATTGAGAACCGACAGATTACAATCATTTCTCAGAATTTAATTTTATTTTGAGATCAGAATATCACAATATAAATTGTGCCTTGCAACTACTTGTGACGATTTTTATCCAGCCATTTCCCTCTGAAACAATAAATCTTCCTTTCATTACATTTCAAGAGTATTAATCAAATTTTAAGGGATTTTTCGCAAATTAAAGTGATTTGATTTGTTGCTTCAGTTTAATTGATATAGGCTTTCAAAGAATTTTTTTAAATTAAACCTAACAGCCTATACATTTTAAGGGATATTAGCTTTCACTTAAGCTCACGGAATTATATTTAGTTCCGAGGACTTTGTGGGGTTTTAGAATTTTATTTCACTTTCAGATTTTTTTTTTAAAGTATTTTTTACATTTTATCACAACCTTCGTTGAACTAAATAGGATTTAATTTAATTCAATTCAAGGAGATTTTATGTTATTTCACTTTAATCAGACTTTAATATATATGGGGTTCCATTGATTTTTATAAGATTCCTCGAAATTTTAAGAGCTACATTGGAGATACCCACAAGATTACGAAGGAATCTTATAGATTTAATTGCATTCCATGAATTTTATTAATTTTTAAATCAGTTTAATAATTTTCCAGAATTTTATATTATTCTAAAACTTTGATGAAATTTTAACAAATTTCTTTGAATTCCGTTGTACGAAATAGGATTTAATAGGATTTAATTTCATGTGATTTTTCAAAAACTCAATTCACATACTAAAATAGTGAACATTAAAATTTAAAAAAATGACAACCGCTAAGATAGATACTGATATACAATTACTCATTTTTATTTTAAATGTTGTGTCTTAATAATTTAGTAATTGGGTCACGTTTATGGGTTAAAATCCTGTTTAATTACTTCGAAAATAGACGTAGTAAGATATACTTTTTTCGCTCGGAAATACCAATAGGAAGCATCTTGATGGAAGAGCGACAATATGTATATGCGGAAAACGTGCTATTACCCTGGATAATTACTGAAATGTAATTACAATTCAATCATGATGCCGCAATGATTCTATAAACTACCGCGGACGATTATAGCTTATTTCCGGCCACTCTCAGGACCGAGTCTTCAATATTTTCGTCTATCAGTTTACAACCAATTTTCCAAGATTAATTCCCCTATCTATATAAAATAAACCTTCAACTTTACAGTCATTATAATTTCAGAGGCTTTCAATTAGGAGTTCACTCAAATTTGAGAAGCTGTATTTAAGAGGGAACTTCCTATTTTGAAAACCGCCATATCGAGCAGGAAACGTCAAAATTTGATTATATTCAAGTGAAATTACTATTTTATAGTACACATTTTTTCTTTCTCGAAATGACAAGAAATTAACTAATAATTATTTTTTAAGCAAAAACCATATGGAAATTTATATATTTATATAGGAAAAGACCGTCAGATAGAGCAGGAAACGTCGAAACTTGATTTTCTTCAAATGAAATAACTATTTAAAAGTATTTCTGCATACTGAAAATCACAGCAAATTAATTTATAATTATTTTATGGACAAAAGTTAGTCCATTTTATTAATTTGAAGCATGAAATATTTTTTTTCAGCTTGGGTAAGAGATCCCCAAATATTCGATTGAGTCAGAATTGAATAATCTGTATGCATATGTTGAGGTTTATATTGTGGTCTATAATCTGTCGTAATGAAACAGACTGTACCACTGTAACGTGTAATACGATTAAATTCGACAATTCGAAGGTGAAGTTATTTGAGGCTGATTGGGAAACATGGATTAGTATCAACGCAGTTAATCCTATGGGTGAAACCATAGATGTATCTTGAAGTTAATAAAGAAAATTTTAATATCCACTATCAGAATACCAAAATATCAGGCAAAAAAAGGTTACAATTAATTCTAAAATTTTTTATAGAAAAATATAATATTTATTGATCGCCGCAAAGGAGACAAAGGGTATCCTTTTTTATAAATGATGTATGAAAAATAAGAAGTTATTAGAAGCAGTAAATTTTGCAAAGGTATAGTTAGTAATTTTTCTGTTTTTAATATTAATTTTGTAGCTAACTTTAAAAAATCCGTTAGAGGCTGTCCAAGATTTTCTGCTAGTCGAAATACAGTAGAAAAAATCAAAAAAAGCTGAAAGGGTTAAAGATAGCGATAAAGAGTATAATTTGAAAATTATCATTTTTGAGTTTATGTGTCTTTGCCAAAAAGTTGTGAAATGTGGGTCCTAGCCCTTTTAACCATATAAAGAACGTGCATCGAAGTAGTTGTTAGAAAAGTTTCAAAATTTTAGTTTCTTGTTTTCCATTATTATTAGGTTATTAGTATTATTATTAGTATTATTAGGTTATTAGTATCATATTTTAGGATAGAACACGTAAAATATTACGTTAAAAAATAAAAAATAAAATTTTTATTTAAAGTGTTTAGATAAGTATAAGAGTGTGTTCTGTTCGCAAGATGACTAAAATTTTGCAAAATGTGCATAGTATGATTTTCGAGTTACCGAATTTCGTAACACTTTTTTAACGATTCTTCATGAAATAAGAATAAAATGAAAATAAATTGAAAATTTTTTAACAATTTAAAATTTACATAAAATCGCTTATATGGTCAGAAATGAGCAATAAACATAATTTTCGTTTCGAAATTTATAAAAACTAGGAATATGATTCTTGATCTCTAAAACTGTTATTTTCCTTCTATTTAGGTCGCGAAATATTGAGAAAAAATAATTCAGTTGGTTTTCTAATGTCACATTAAAAAACTCATAATTCGAATTTCAAAACTTTTCGGCAACGAACATTATCTATTTTTAATTCTTCTAGTTTTTTTCCTATTTTTTCTAAGGTATTTTCAACAGTTAAAAGTGTTGAGGTGTTACTAGTTAAAATTAGTTATACTAATTTTTAATTACATGAAAAAACGTTTTTCTTTGGCAAAACAGGATTGCCGTGAGGCAGGAAAAACCTGGAAATCAGGAGAAATTTAGGGAACTTCATTGGTTCGAAAAATTTTGGGGTTTACAAAGAAAATTTGCAAAGGTCCTGGAATTTCTATAATCTTTATTGAATAACTATCAAGGATAACAAAATAAAAAATTTTGATTTTAACTTTGACAGACATAAGCCAGGAAATTTGTAAAATGAAGTTTGCGGCTACCCTAATATAATATTCTAGTTAGTAAGTTGTAAGTTCTATTATTTGGTTGTAAATTCAACTAATTAGTTAAAAATTCATAATTTTTAGTTGAGAATTGCAAATACTATTTTGAAAATTTGCTTTTTTCGGGTGGAAAATGCATCTTGTCGGTTAAAAATTTTATCTGTTTTGATAGAAATTTCTTTCTGTTTTTTTAAAAATTAATCTTCTTTGATTAAGGTTTTAACTTTTTTTTTAATTATTTTTTTTGTAGAATTCAACTGTTTTTTATTAAACAATAAATTTTTTGTTTGTTTGAATATCTACTATTAAATCATACATTGAGAATTCATTTTTTAAAAATAAAATTCCATTAATTGGTTGAATACAATTTTAGTTGAAAATTCATCCCTTTTATTGAAAATTCGTTTTCTCCTTGGTAGAAGCTTAATTCTTTAAACTAAAAATTTAGCTATTCGAGTTGAGTTTTCACCATTTAAGTTAAAAATTCATCTCTATGATTGAAAATGACAGAAAATGAATATTTTTGGGTTGAAAATTCAACTGTTTTGTAGGAAATTCATCTTGTTGGTTGAAAAATTGGCTTTTTGGTTAAAATTTCAAACACTTTCATAAAAATTAATTTTTTTGGTTGCAGATTTACAATTTTAGTTACAAAAATTCATCTCTATGATTGAAAGTTTGTCATTTGAAAGAAAATTAATACTTGCGGGTAGAAAATTCAAATGTTCAGAAGAAAATTCATATCTTTGGTTAAAATGTTGTCTTTTTAGATCAAAAGTTGAAATAATTGGTTAAAAATTAGTATTTCTTAATAGCAAATTCATCATTTTAGTCGGCAATGCACCTCCGTGCTTAAAAACTTGACTAATTTGTTTGAAATTCGTTTAATTTTTGTAAAAAAGTACTTTTTTCGTTTAAATTAGTTAAGAATTCATTTTTATGTTTGAAAATTCAACTATTTGTTTAAAAATTCAACTATTTTGTTAAAATTTGAATCATTTTATTTATTATTCAAATCTTTGGTTGAAAATGTATAACTACCTTGTTGAAAATTCGTTGTTTTTTGTTATTAAAATATCAGCTACTATATTTTTCGTTAAGAATTTAAATTTTTGTTGAAAATTTAACATTAAAGGTTGAGCATTGAACCGTGAAAGACTAATCTTTCTTTTTTCAAAATTCTACTATATATGGTTACAAATTCATGTTTGTAGATCAACATTGATTTAAATTAAAAATTCAACTATTCTGTTACAAATATATTTATCTGGTTTTGAAATTCAAGTATTTTGTTAAGAGTTCATCTTTTTCGTTTTTAACTGTTTTGTTGAACATTCGTCTATTTGGAAAGAAAATGCGTCCTTTAAAATTGAAAATTTATTCATATTTTTTTTGTTGATAATTAATCTTCTTTGGCTGACGACTGAATTGTTTTTTTTTAAATTTATCTTTTTAGTTGAAGTTCATCCTGTTTTGTTCGAAAAATCGACAATTGTGTTGAAAATTAATCTTTGTAGGTTTGCAGTAGAACAATTTGGTCAAAAATGCAACTATTTTGTTAAAAGTCGTCATCTTAGTCCAAAATTCAATTTTTTTTTTGTTGAAAATTAGTCCTTCCGATTGAAAAATCATCCTTTATGATAGAAAAGTCATCTTTTTGGTTTAAAATAAATAAAATCCGAAAATTTTGAAAATAAAGATAAGCTGCCACCCTGGTAAATTATTTTCTTCTCCAATATTTCTAAGGAAGCGATACTTCAGAAGTTCAGAACACAATGTCTTATTTTCGAGCTCCTCTCGAACATTTTCAAAACTTTTTCAATCTTTTTCTTTTGTCCACGAAACGAATAATAGGTTGGCAGAATTCTGTGGCAGAAAAAAAGAGAAAAAGGAAAAATAAAGAACAGAGAATAGAGAAATGATATTGACGACATACTTCTGCACTCGTTACCCCGTTATTCACGTTGAATTCCGGATGGCATCGCCTTGCAGCTCAGCCCGCTCTTTTGAATATCACTCCCTCTACGATCTCTGTACTGTACTGTACGTACATACATACATACATACATACATACACACACACATATATATATATATATATATATATATATATTTTATGCTTCATAATGCATGAGTAATAAAGGCGAACATACGTATCATCATAAAGCTACAAAACGTCATAAAACTGCATCGAAAGCTGGATCTTGTTTTCAGAGTGAGCTTCATAAACTGACGCTAAATACAATCAGGGTCATGATACTTTGACCGAGTACGAAATTTGCATTCTTAATCTGCATATCATTACTCCAAGTATCATCAGAAAAAATTAACAATTCAAAGCCTGTTTAAAACGTTTTTAAGCCATTAAAACTGATCCATTTTAAATCTTGACTATTTGAAGCTGATTTGAAAAGTACAGCATTCAAAGTGAAAATTTGAACAATTTTATAAAGTGACAATATTTACCACCTTTTGGATTGCCACCTCTCGGACTGCCACCCTTCAAATATAAATGACAAATTTAAGAACAAGTGGAAAAAGGTAGATAGATGATAATTTATTGTACACTACTTTTAAGATGAAACGAACGGTTTTAGGATCAAATACAAAAAAAACTTCAGGAAAGTTTCAAATTTAAATTTTCCAAAATTTTAGTATTTTAAATTGATATCCTTCACTATCAGTTTTAAGTTTCAAGCATCTGAAATAAAATAATTTAAGACTGACATATTGAAAATTATTAAAAAATATTAAACTCAAAGCATTCAGAAATAAATAATTTTGAATTTAAAGTGTTTTAAATTGTACAATATTTAATTTAAAATCTTTGATATTTTACAGTTTTGTATTCAAAGCATTCAAAGCCATAAAAAATTTAATTTAAGCAGTTTTAAATACAGAGCAATAAAAATTATAAAATTTTAAAATTAATTTTTAAAGATGGTACACTTACAAAGCGAAGAGATTTGAAAATGGAAAATTTTGCGTGTCTTAAAAAGTTTATATTTCAAAATTCAAACAACTATAAAAGAAATGAAAGTAGTGTATTGAAATTTCAATAGAGTTATTATTGCAAAGGTAAAAAGTTGATAATTGATTTCGAATTTTTCGAAATAGAGAAAATTAAAAATTGTAGAATAATATTTCAGTTTTATAAGTTTTTTAGATTAAATATAGAGTACCCAATAATTAAAAATAGCTATTGGTACATTATGAATAGAAGTACTAAACTTCTCTGTGGAATAAATCCTCCAGCTTGAAAAATTTTAATTTATATTATAATATTCAAATCCTGATTTTTTTCATAAATTTCTGACGAATATAATTTATTGCATTTTATATGACACATTCAAGGGAGTCCTCATCTCCCACTTGTCACTCATCTTCACTGTTTGACTAAGCCCTTTTTCATACTTCAAGTGGTGATGTAATGCTTAAACGACCTCTTGAATTTTATCACTCTTATAACTCTATGTGATAGTAGCAATATGCGTTACGTACCTAACTTTTTATTTTATTTTACTCACAAAAAACGCGGAGAGAGCTCTCACGACATTTAAAATCTTTTACAATATCTACTTCAAATTAAAAACACAGAAATTAAGCTTTGCATTGGTATGGTAAAAAAATAGGAATCTAAAATTGCTGCTAAAATAAATTTAACCATATATCTAGATTCTAGATTCTAGAATAGGGTGGCCGAGAAACTTTATTTTCAAAATTCCCAGCCAAATTTTTTATTTTCCCTGACCATCAATATTTAAATACCAGCATTTTATCTCAGAACATTTTTAACATAAAATCTTTCATGAGCGGCATGACAAAATTTCAGATTAAAACTGTTCAAATTTATTTATTTCAAGCAAAAAGATTAATTTTCTACCACATGATCGAATTTTCAATCGAGAGAGATTAAACTTCAACTAAAAAATTTTTATTTTCAATAACAACAAAATTAATTGTTAATGAAGAAGTTGGATTCATAACCAAATTGTTAAAATATATAGCAAAAGAGACGAATTTTCAAGAAAATAGTTCAACTTTTAATCAAATAGTCCAATTTTCAACCTATAAAGATGAATTTTCAACCAAATAGTTGAACTTCGAACATATTTACAAACAAAAAGTATAAAAAAATCAAATAAAAAAGATGAATTTTAAAACCTAAAAGATGAATCATTGACCAAGAAGATTAATTTTCTACCAAAAAATAAGAATTTTAAGCCAAATACATCAATTTTTTATATTTTGAGATTGGAAAATCATCAAATTTTCAAGAATAATTTTATGCCTAAAAACACGAAAAAAATTCT
>JAAAKG020137464.1:0-12896 GCA_010014905.2 Druon quercuslanigerum
TCCTCGAGAAAGTAGTCTTTAAAAAATTGATTTTATGTGGGTCTTATATACTTTTATATTTGTTGCAAAAGTTGAATATCAAATTTTGAAATTGAGATATTGATAAACAATTTATTAATCGTTGTTAAAAAATGCCTATTTTTATGAGTAAAAGAACTTAGGTTTTTCTTTTTTCATTAAAAGATCCTCGAAAGGTGTGCCATTAATAAGAATTTTTTTGTTGTAAACTATATCCGCGAACAAGTAAAAATGTTTAATAATTAATTAAAAAAATAACTATTTGTAGATCATATAATTTCGTTTAATTAACTTTGAAGTTCGTTATAAATTATAAAAGTTCATTACTTTTTTAGATTAAACGTTTGGTCCGTTTGTATAAATAAAATAAATGAATTCACTTTTCAAAATATTCAAAATTATTTTTAATATTTGTTTATTTATTTTTTTGTTATATCAGAATTACCATCTCTGATCTCCTCTACCGACATTATGGATTTGTTAAACATCAGTCCTGTTTTACAGCTCTAGTTGCAGCACGGACCTTTCATTTTAGTTCGCAGAAGCAAAACCCGGTTGGCGTCGCTGCGGAGAATCACTCAAAATCCAATGCATGCGTTGGGCAATCTCCCCCCTCATCTCTGCCAAAACAATCGTAAAACGTAACCTCGTAATCAGCTGAGTTCGCTCCTTGTTCCACTAAAATGGTTATTCACAATTAAATGATGTCTCATACCTCCACGAGAGAATTCGAGACCCTGATTGGCTGCCAGAATTACATGGTTGGGAATCTACATTGTCAGTCAAGTACTCTTGCCGCATGTGGATACGACGCAAGGGTGAAAGCGCCAGTGCTGGGAATACATTGCAACATTGATATAGGTTACCAGATCATCTTTACGTAACTACATGATATAAAATGGGCGCCAGATTTGACAAGTAGACCCTGAGAATGGATGCCTCCTCTATTCTCTATGCCTATCCTCTATGCCTCCCTAGTAAAGTAGGAAATTCGCTTTCCAGCATTATATATAATTAACTTTGTCTTATATGACAAACTCGAGTCTGGGCTTTTTTTTGGGGGGGGGGGGGGGGGGCGTCAAACCGCCGTTGCTCCCCTCTGGATCCGCGCCTGGTATTGAGGTTTCGTTATTTTACTACGTTGTTCACAGCCAAGTTCTGAAAGTCCTGTATGTTAAATTACGGTCGAATGTGATTTTCAACATAACTTTTTTGCAGTGTGTAATAAAAAATAATTATATTATTTAATTATTAATTATTTCCCACCAAAATATACGATCTGTCTAGAAACTAATCTATACGGGTGTTACAACCCAGTCTACACACTGGACAGTCAGCCTACGGTGCGCCTGTGTCGACTCAAGATGCACCAGACAGAAATTTTACAGCGCAAACGAAACTTTTCCACACGGGATCGTTGCGTGTCTCCAAAATTAATGGATTTACTGTTTCGATTTGCTCGCTTGTCATGAATGCGTTTTGAGAAACTAATTACAATTTTATTTTGGTGAATGAAATATATTGAATATAATATTATTTTGTATAACGCAAATGTATCGTTTTTCTAAAAAGACATATTGAAAACAAGAAATACGTATTTTGAAAATAAATTCAATTTTACGTAGGTTTTTCAAAGAATGCAATTTTCTTAACAAAAAATTGCAATAACTAAAGAGTCGAGTAAGATAATATATGAAAAATTATAAATCATTAAATTATTTGTATATATATATCACGAAGTAATAGTAAGGACTGGTATCTCCCTATGCGTATGGCCGGCAGAGGTGGGACAAAAACACCTCCAAGAATTATGACCAGTTTACAAAGCGTAAGAACGTTTCTATATTTTTGTCATGCGCGTTGTCGATATAGTCTAGCAGACGTTTGAATTTTGACCCGCGCGTTTTAATATATAGCATAGAGGGGGAATATCACGTCACACGAAAACATAAACGCGCATGACAAAAATGTAGAAACGTTGTTACGCTTCATCATAATTCTTGGAGGGGTTTTTGTCCTACCCCCACTTACGAAGTTTCTACTCCTTATTATTACTTCGTGATATATATATATTTAATTTATAGCTCGTTGAAGGAATTACTGCGGTTCTTCCGAAGCTGTAAGATAAGTCGAAACTAACCTTATGAGTCTCTAGTGGTAATGCCTGTCAGTATAACAGTGTATGTTTCCTAGTTAAATATTTTTTTAATTTAATTGAAACTGTACATATCTCACAGGATACAATCTATCTGAAAGAAACGAAATCTAAAACGAAAACGCAAAATAAAAAATTATGATTAATATATGAAAAGAAGATAAAATGAAAACCAAAAATGAATCAGGCAAAATGTTTTCTTATATTTGCATTTTTTAGGAGAATCTGGTTCCTGTTTATGATTTCAGGAATGGACTCTATTAAATTAATATTAAATAAAGCTTTACGCATTGATGCGTAACTAGTTTTTCGTCTCTATATCTTCTTTTATGATTAAAAGAAGTCTTTATTTTCAGTAGTCCGTAATTACTACACTTATAATACTATCGAAAAATGCTTTAAAGATCTGATATTTAGGAGAAACATGAATATTAGCCGAATTATATTTTCCCTAATACTTATTTTACCTACAATCGATTTGACCGAATATTAATTTTCTCTTATTTTTATTCAATTAAAGTGATAATTTTAACTAATTTCTTTCCAGAAATTATTAATCGTCATGATTCGTATACTAGCATTCATTATACGTGCTCTGCAGCCCGTGGGAAACATTGCATTGCCAATTAATAATATAAAAAGTTAAAACAAGATCAGTGTTTAACGCTTTTTGGAATTTGTTCATTTTTCTGGATTTAAAATTTACTTCTTCTTTATTCATAATGTGTCGCCTAACGGTTTACATGACCTTCATTGTAATCTAGGGCAATTTTACTGTCGGAAGAGTGAGCGATCGATCAAAGTTAGAGAGCGCGCAAAAATGATTAAGGGCATCTTAATCTACGTAAATATGAGGAGAAATTTTTGGAAGAGGAGGGAAGTAAGCTGGTTAAGGAGTAGAGACGTAGTTAGAGACGTAGGGGTAAGAGGATAGACGTGGAAAGGGAAAGGTATTGTAGAACGTATGGGTTGCAGATGGATGAAGTGAGAAGGATGCACGAGGAAGAAAGGTATATGAGGTGGTTACGAGATACGGCATGGAGAGAGAGAAGAAAGCAGAGAAGGAGAGAATAAGGGAGTCAATATAAACCGGAAACTGTGCGTGGATTATGACAATGGAGAGATCGCAATATTTGTGTGAGGAAGGGGAGAAAGGAAGGCAGGAACTTATAGCGAGAATGAGATGAGGATGCATGGAGGATTATAATAGGTTCTGGCTTTCTAGAGAGAAGAGGATGTGTGAATTGTGAGGGAACGGGGATGCTAAAGTGGAGCATTTGTTGGAGGAGTGTGAAGAGGTGGAAAGGAGTAGGATAAGGATGGGGTATTGTTGCATGAAAGTGAGGACAAAAGGGCAGTAGCCTGGGCAAAGGGGATGGTAGGTAAGATGGAGAAGAAGAGAAGGAAGGTGGAAGAGGAATTTAGAAGGAACGATTGTAAATAGAAGAGGCAGTAGGTGTAAGAAAATTGTAAATATTGTAAATATTAGATAAGTATTAGGTATTAGCCGCAGAAGCAGAGACTGGAAATGCGAGGCAAAGCTAGAAAGTAGTGACATGCGTGCGAGGCAAGGAGAATCAAGAAGGCTAGGCTATAAAAGTAAGCCAATTAGAGATAAGGTGTGGATGGATGTTAGTTTTTAGGATATAGTTGTGAGAAAAGTCTCTAAAAAATAATTGCTAATAAATCGTTACGCTTCTAAACTAGGTGATATCCGTTTCCTTTTTCCTTCACTTTCACTTAAATTCTATCTTCTGCTCATTTCGCCATTTTTGCACTTTTATTCTTTCTCATTCGCCCCTCTAGCCTTCTGCAATTCCTTCATCCACTTTTGACCAGTTTCATCCTCTCCTATAATCTTTACCACATTCTTTTTCTAGGTTTCCTTATCGTCCATTGCTCTTCTACATCCATCCCATACATGCTCTCATTTTGCCTCCTCCCATTCACATATTCTGCACTTTCTGTTCTCTTTCTTTTCCCTACACATACCCTCCCTTATTTTTTTCTCCGATATAAATCTGGATATCCTCGTCCATCTTCTATTTCCCCATACCGTTTGTAAATGCTTTGGTACTCCTTATTTTTTTATCATCTCATACCATTTACTATATTTTGATTCCTCAAATTTCACTAAAAAACTCCCTCCTTTCATCTTCCCATCTTGTTACTTCTACCGCTCTGCCTCACCTTTTCTCCACCTCCTTCAAAAACTTTTTGGCTAACTCGCCTCCCTGTCCCTCCCACAACTTTGTCTCAAATTGGCCTGTCCTCCTACCTGCTCTAGTACTTAATTTATCCCTTTGCGCTTCTTATCTAACCATATATCCAGGTGCCCTCCAGTCTACCCCTAGCGTCCAACCTATATACCTTTCTTGTAAACTCTTAATCTTTTTCCTTTCCTTCATTCCTTAAATAACCACTTTCTCCTTCTTGAACATTTTGTAGCCTTTTTTCCCTTGTTCTTTACCTGTTTCATTTTTCCTGGTGCTTTTTTATCCTTTCTCTCATATGAGCTCTACGATCTACATTTATTTGCAAAGTGTATTGCACATTTTTAGTTTTTTTCTACTTCTTCTAACTTTACTTCCTTCCATCTTTTAGTTCATTATTTCTTTCTTCCCCCTACTATCCTATCTTCATGCTGTCTCATCAAACCTGTATCGTCCGTGTATGCCAGCGTATATATCTTTTGCGCTCTCATCCAGCTCCTCGTCATACCTTTCTCTTAATTACTTCTTCTAGTTCTGATATTAAGATATTAAATAAAATTGGTTTTAGAGGTGAACCTTGCCAGAGTTCTCTCATTAACCATAAACTATTTCCTACCTGCTTCTCTATCTTTACCCTTATTTTTGTGCTCTGAAAATGTCCGATCCTCTTTTTAATAAGCCCTTCCGTATCCCTTTTTTCACCATAACATTTTCTATCTCGGCTCTATCCAAGGAGTTAAACGCCGCCTTTAAGTCCACGGATATTGCTGTCAAAATTGCGGTCATTTGCTGTCATTTGCTGTCAAATGGGATACCGTGTGGTAGAAGAGCCCTGGTTAGTGGTAGCTGCCGATATTCTGGGCCCCCTCCCTTGAAGTGAATCTGGATTCCAATATATCTTGGTTATCCAAGATTTATTCACAAAGTGGGGAACACCACAGGTACTTCTCATGGACAACGAAACCGAATTTGTTAACAGCACCCTCCGGCAGTTATCAGAGAAATTAAAAATTTAATTTACCATTACACCCCCATATCATCAGCCAGCGAACCCCGTGGAAAGAATTAATAGAATTCTAAATACTATGATCATTTCATTCATAGATAATGATAATAAAATGTGGGAATAATACCTCCCAGAGCTTCGATTTGCGTATAATTCAGCTCACCATTTTTCCCTCAAATCTTCCCCAGCTTTTCTAAACCTTGGTACAGACCCTCAACCCACCAATTCCTTTAGAAAAGGAGTCAATACGAAAACCGAGATTGAAGCCCAAAATCCTGAATTTTGGAAACTTAGGATGGAAAAGTTCTAATCCATGCCAGATTGGGTAATTAAAAATTTGGATGACGCGGTTGCAAAACAATCTAAATACTATAATCTTTAGCGTAAAAAAGAATGATTTCATGAAAGAGATATAGTATTGTCTCGCAGCTGAGACCCCTCTTCTATGATTAAAAATGTTTCTACAAAACTATGTCCCCGATACCTCGGTCCTTACAGAGTTATCAAAGGTGCTATTCCCCACTGTCAATGAACCTCAAGCCTTTGGCACTCTCTAACGATAGTTCGATATCCTCCTCTTAGATATCCATTCGATGGCTGATCCCAATAAGAAAGAATTTTGTGATTTTGCGAAAATAAAGATTTTGATCAGCTCCGCGATGACTTCCCCGAATTTTGTGTTGCCCTACTGAAGCTCAAGAGGCCCAGAGAGGATCCATGACGATCCCCTGCATCGCTATCCTCCAAGATATGCAAAGGGAAGAAGTAACCCTTGAAGATTTCCGTAGGAGGTATGACCTTGTCCCTTGTAAAGCCATCCATCAAAGGACGGTCAGTACACACTTCCCCCGTTACACCTACTTCCCCTAGGCTACCCTATGCTGTTCCCCCAGACTCTTATCATGTCCTTAAATAGAATTCCGTTAGTAGACCTCGAACCCAACGAAAACAAATCCCCTTCCTCCTAGATTTAAACGTTCCCAAACCCCCAAATTTCAACCCCCGCGCCCTGGCATTCCTTCACACCACCGCACTGTTTGGGTGTTGAAACTGCGTAGATCCAATGCACCGCTACCCGTACCTGGCTTATTCAGCGGCAAATGTCCCTACTGCTCCCGTTCTCCCCCCAGTCCCCTGTGTCCAACCCTTTAGTATCGACCATCTCCCTCTTTTCTACATTCGACTTTCTAAATTCTTTCCCTTTATATTTGGACAAAAATTGAACTAATAATTAAAATGAGTAGAAAAACTACCCTCAGGCAATTATTTAATTTCTGCTCGGTCCCCTAGCACCTAATTTTAAATAATATTTCAGATTTCCACTATCTCTTCAAATTCTACTTTCGTTCTTCTCCTGTTTTCTCTCTCTCTCTCTCTTCTGATTTCTCTTACTCTTAACTATTATGCCTTACATATCATTTTGTTAAGGATTCCTGAGTTTATAGTTTAATTTAAAAACAATTTATTCTATTTTTTATTTTCTTTGTTATGGTTATATGTGATTTGTCTCCGCACCTTTATTTTTTGTTTATTTTGATTACCGTGCCTCCCATCATAGTTTGAGACCGGTTCGATCCTCTCTGAAGAGGGGAGAGCTGTGATGTCGTGGATTTTCCGAACAACAAAAACTTTTAATTAATTATAAATTCACGAAAAATACGCTTAGTTTGCATCAAGAGTAAATTTGGCACTCCTTATTGTAAATTATTATTTTTATTTAAGCATTTTCCGGCTATGTTTCCTTCATTTTCTTAAACGTTTGTAATATTGCTGTCAGAGCCTTCCAATTTTGCGGTCTCGCGTGGTTAATCTTAAAGTTCCTAACCACCTTGCGTTGCGTCATCGACTAGAGTCTGTCGTCACCTTCACCCTGATGAGGATTCTTCTGTCTTGTGAACTTTAGCGCACTCTTCTTCTGGCTTTTCCTCCTGGATTCTCGTATCATCTTTTTCTCTATGGCCGTCTAAGGTCCACCCCATGTCTTTGGTAAAGATAGACAAAGGAAATTATCAGCTTAGTTATAGAAAATACTAAGTAATTTCGTCACCTCGTACATCCTATTATATTATTAGCTGTTGATGCTGTTTCTTTTATCTCTAGTTTTGTGAGTCATGGAATCCAAAACGACATCTGCTGTTTGATGCCTGGATCTCCATTCTCCAACCCTCGCACAGGGGTGCATTTGGCCACTCTCTTTGATCTCGACTTCCCAAGGACTTTGCCACTTCTCAATAATAAGGAAAAATTGTTGGTTGATGACTTAGTTCAGCGACGCAAAATGAGACGCAACGAAGAGAAGAAAAGACGACAGGGCAGACCAATGAAAAGCGAGCTTTCTCGAGGATCTCTTTTTTGACCGTACTGATTCAAATTAATCCTCTGCGCCGGACACTTATTAGTTATCTCATTAATCACGTTCTATTTCAATAAATTAACGTACTTTTGGACATGTCCTTTAGCATAGTTTGTAAACTTGATGTGTGAACCATGTGCTGATCGGTGACTCTTTTGTAAACTGGTGTGATAAGGTAGGGTCTTAATCCTTGTACATGGTTTGGCCAAGATATTGATTAATTTATTTGCTTTATTTTTATCGCTTCTTTGATTTTTATTTATTCCTTGGCATAATCACACTAAGATATACATTTTTATGTGAATTTTATTTGTCTTAATTATATTATGAATCTTTAAATTATTTTAACGGTGCGCCGAAGTCTGAAGTCATATGCCAAAAACCCCTTATTTTACCCAAATTTATGTAAGATTACGTAGTCCGCTCTCAGTGATGTTTTATAGATCACTCCTCCCTTTCCCTCCGATAACTGAGCAACTTTTACATTGTTTTACCTGGAAATCTGACAAGTTTGACCTATTTTAAGAAGTGTCCCTAAAGTTATATGATTAGAGATCATTTCTCGTTCCCCTATATGTACTTAGTCTTGCCTAAAACAAAAAGAAAACATGTTCTGTAAAGTAATTGTCACCCTTTGAAATTGCATAATTTCCTATTATTTCCTCAATTCCTCGTCATTATTTTTAGGTAATGTAAGGAGTATTGTAAATTGTAAGATGCACACCTGGGCGCATAGTCTACAAAGAACGAAGGTGCAAGTGGGACTTAACGAAACGGCACCTTCCCGCTAAAACCTAACTTCTTTTCCGGCAACCCATGTTACACTCTTAAAAATTTGAAACAAAATTCAAACCTCGTCGTAACATTGATAAAAGCATTAACTTGAAAACAGTAGGTAATTACTTATGTGGTAAGCCATGACTAATAAATTACGAACGAGGATAAATAAGCAACGGTCAATAAGGTAGTAAGCGCAAGCTAATTTGTCGTGCATTACCATAAGTATACAGACTCATCCACAGCATCGATAACTGAGAAGTGTGTGACTCACCCTATTTAAATGTTACTGATTACGCCCTCATAATGAAGGGTTATAAAATTGTATACCTTCTAAGGTAACGATGTAACTATATAACTAAATTATGCAATTGATGTATCGGCCTGTAGAGATAAGACTTAATATATTGTTTAAAAAAAGAGGAAAAGAAGAGTAACGAAATGACACATAAATTATGACGAAATCAATACAGCAGAAAAAGCGATAAAATTATAATTATAAAAATGATGGAAATATAATCAGCTAGACTTTATTCGCATGTGCCTCATAAAGTTTGCTTGATTCGTATGTGTCTCGTTAAGTTTTCTCGATTTCCTACGTGCCTTGCTAAGTATTCTCGATTCGTACGTGACTGTACAAGAGGCTTATTCCTATATAAACCCCAGATTTACCCCTGTTGGTCGTCTTTGAGTTTGTGGTAGTCTCAATGCAAACTTAAATCTTCACGTGTACGAATCGCTTGGATAAAGTAGCGATCATTTTCAACAAACGTGAAATATTCTTTAAGGAAGAACCGCGTTGTATAAAGTCGTGCACCTTTTTATTTCATCGTGTAATAGTACGGAATGGTAAGTGCGGTTATCGGGGATATCATCGACACTACAAATCTTCTCTTGCCCTTTCAAAACAGAAAGGTAGCGTAAGTGTATATAATTACTTGACAGTAATCTAACTGTCTATTCTGTTATTTTAATAAACATACCTGTGTCTTATAAAAATGGTTATATTTTTGAAGTTTGCAAAACACAGAATCTCCGTAGGATTGACACGTGACAATGATGCCACATTTAATAATTGTCAGGCTTTACCACCCTGACGTAATCATCCCTTAACCTCCCTTACCTATCTCATTACTAAACTACCCGCGCCTTTAGCTCGGGACGTGACAGCCATGTTCCTCGAACCGCTTTCGCATTACTTCGGGAACATGGGGATAAGGCTTCTACACCGAGCTTCGGCGTACTGATGGTGTGAAAACCTGTTCTTCTTTCTATTTTTGTTGTAGAGGCTTCCTTGGAAGGGTAACCTCCTAAAATGGAGGGCAACGCATTGTACCCGGCAGATGGTCATTTTGGGTCTTCTTCGGTCGTGTAGCGCAGAGGAACAACTAGAGCGTGCCCAATCATCATGCAGCCTTGTGCTCCTCTTTTCGGCACCTCTGACATGCATTTTTCTTATTGGGCCCTCACAGTTTGCTGCCATGTGGCCGAAACTCTGGCAACGGAGTCAACAAACATTTTTCACGATTTTGAAATCAACTTTTGCTTTTTCCTTTTTCAGGATTACCTGTTTGGCTCGGATTTTCTTTCCCTTACTTCTTTCAATTTTTTCATCCACGTCACTCACTGTCCATTATCATCCAAAATCCATCTTACACAGTTATTCACACTCAACTGTACGTCTTCCTCTCCTGTACATCTCTCTAATACATGTTTCCATAATTCCATTTCGTATCCACATACTCTACACAGATTCTCCTCTTTATTCACCCAAAATCTGTCAGCTGTCACTCCTTCCCTCATTCTAAACCATACGACCCTATTCCATTTGTCTTATTTTTTTATTTTTTGCAGATATTCTCGTTCCTCCATCCCTTTGACTATCATATACCGTCGGCTGTACGTCGAATCCATAATCTATTTCCGTATCTCTTATCTTTGTCTTACTAATAGCTCTAACTCTATGACCTGCCACTCCATATCTCCATCTTGTATATCACCAACACTCCTCATTTCTTTCCTTTCTTCCTCCGATTTCTAATTTCCCAAATTGCCCCTCGTCTCCTTATTTCGAACTTCGTCCAAACATACTTGTGCTATTCTACTCCCCTCTCTCATTTCCAGTTTCTCTCTACGTTTTACGGTCAGATCCTTTGCTTTCAAATATTCTTCAAATATTCTAATCATTAGGTTCATCCTCTTCTCGTCGTCTTCTAACAGAACTACTTCGTCCGCATAAGCTAGAGATTATAGTTTGTCGTTACGCCTATATCGTCTCTCCTTTCCCATTCTTCTTTAGCTCCATCCTTTTCGTTCCTACCCCCTCTTTAATCCCTTTTTCTGCCACTTCTTTTTTCACCCTTGAGACCATTCCACCCATCCCTTTTCCTTAAACGTGTTCTTTTCTTGCTTTTTGCATCGTGCACACATAACCTTCAGGTAACATTCTTTTCATCTCCTTCCAGTCTTTCTCATCCGCCAATATTTCGTTCATATTATTACGTCCCATCTTTTCAATTCCTGCCAAAAGCCCTTTCCCTTGTATTTTAATCCTGAAATATTCCATAACTCCACCTTCACCTGCCCATCTTCTTCACCCGTTCCTCCTGTCCTTATCTTTAGTCCTTTTTTTATTTTTTAATCCCCAATGCATTTCCTTTCATCTCATTTACCTGTTCTTTATCCTTCTCCTTTCCTATCTTTTTTGGCATGTTATCAATTTTTCTATTTCTTCGTCCCAGATATACACTTCTTCGTTTACCCAAATTCTATCTCTCCCTATTATTACCTTGTTACCTTTCCTTCTTTCCACCCATGCCCTCAGCTCAATCAACTATTTTTTCATCATTTCCGGCCAGGTCAGATGTTCTTCCATTCTCTCTGTTCTTCCCTTCAACAACTTCTTTTTGCCTAAAACTTTACACAGCTCCTCCTCACACACCAAGGTCATCAGAAACATGCTTCTTCCTACTCTCTTTACCTCTTCTATACTAATTTGTGCTCATATATCTCTCATCAGCTTCTTTACCTCTTCATCTTCCGTTTGACTATTTACATAGTCTAAATAATAAAGGCTTTTTCTTTATGAGAAGAATTCGAGGTAATAAGAAAATTCGGAAATTATGGGCTGAGAAAGAAAATTAATGAAAAATATAACGTAAAAGGTCAAGAATATTTATTCTAAATCTAGTAGCTACCAGTTCTTTATTTCAGTTCGATAAACAATTTCAAAGATTTAAAATTAATTTTAAAAACTTTCATATATTATCCTTTAAACATATTATTTTCTTTTACTGCGAATGAAACCTTTTTCCTTTCACATTGTTCATACACTAAAGCTTTCTATTATATAGAAATCAAATTGTGTCTGTAATTGTAATTTTCCTAATAACTATATGACATAATTTTTATTTTTCCGAATCCGCACATAAACTAATTTTAATTTAAACGAAACGCCATCTGTGATAATCTCCGTGACTTCGAGGCCATCGAAACAGGTAGGCATTCATTTGTCTAAAATATCATGCCCTTTAATACTTATTTTGCCGAAAAAATAAGAGATGTTAGGTGAGGTTTATGAGAATTCTGTATAGTTTAAATTTGGTTCCACTTTTAAAGTTTATACAGAAAATCCTTAAAGGAAAAAAAGATGTGATTATTTTAAAAGGAGGAAACCAGTAAGTAAATATGTTATTAAGGCTGTGGGAGTGGAATGAACAAAAATGACGAAATTTTCTAGACCCCCAAAGGGATTTTGCGGTGGCGGGAGGACTGGTACATCTCTCGAAAAAAATTACGGTAACTGATAAAATGTCAGAGTGAAATAGTGCAACAACGACATGAAGATTGACGGAAGCCGAGTCAAAGCTGATGTCGCAACAAAAACTAAAGACCGGCAAGATCAACTTTTAAATTGGTAAAATTCAGATTCTACTTTAAAATTCTCATTAGAAGGACACGGAGTAATCGCAATAGTTTTTTGGCAACTGTGAAAAGTTAAAAGATATATAATGCGTATAACGCCTGTTAACTACAACACTTCAAATTCATCATCTGTAAGTAGCAGTGAAGAGGCGTTATAGGTCTTATATTTTTTAAAAGTTTCTACCAGTACAAAAAAAAACTATTGCGATTATTCCATGGCCTTCTAATTGAAATTTAAACGCAGAATCCGAATTTCACCAATTTAAAACTTAATCATGCGGATTTTTGTGTGTTTTTTTTTAGTTTTTGTCTTATGATACGTAAGGAATACTATGTGGATACTATGAGATTCGAGAGAGCCTCGGTGGCTCAGTGGTTAGACGCTTGGACTTCACCTCAGAGGTCCGGGGTTCGATCCCTGATCCGGTACCTCTGGAAATTTTTCTATGT
>JAAAKG020137465.1:0-12896 GCA_010014905.2 Druon quercuslanigerum
GAGAGCCTCCTACTCTGCCTGCCCCTCCATTTTTAGGGGGGGGGGGGGGCGACTACTGTTTGATCCTCAATATCAGCTATCTTGCTAGTTGAATTGAAAAAGGTTAAGGGTAAAACTGAAATTATTTTTATGACTAATCACAGAGGTGCCTTCCCATTCCACGAGAGGTTGGAAAGGGGTAGGGGTTCGACCAACATTATTTCTGATCCTTGAATGACATTAATTTTTTTAAACCTATTATTTCCTCAACGTATTTTGTTTCCAGAGAAGGAGTTCGTACTCTTCTTACAACCGAAAGAAAATTTTTTAAACGTTAAGCAGGTAACGAAATTTCAGCGATTTAAATACTCTTCAAATACATACGAGATACTATTTTTTACGGTGTTTAAGTAATAGTATCATTTAACTTAGAAATTTTAATGTTTCATCACTTTGTTTTAGCAAAATTAAAAAAAAAATGAACCGGAAATTGTTACTGGATATTTTTGTACATATTGTCAAGGTAAACAACTTTGATGAGTAGACTTGTTTATTATCTTGCTTTAATTACCTTAATTATTTGTAAAGCTATATCATTCTTATCAAACGCACCATACCCACCAAATTTCATGCTTTTATAATAATTAGAGAAAAATTAGGAACCCTCTACTTTCTTGGTATTTAGGTCGATAGCTTGATTATGTAACCAGTATATCCACAAGTTTGTGAAGCTCTTTTACAATTATTCAAATAAAAAAATATAATTATTTTTTTAGACTTTTAAAACCATTTTAATGATTATTTAACCTTGCGGTGAGATGAATAGTGAACATCATTCAAGGAATGACGAAAATGAAAATGTAAAATTTTCTTCAAATTAAAATTTTTAACGAAAAATAAATTTTTTTGCTATGAATCTTTTAAAAGCGAATTATTTAAATTGTTGACTCTGTAAATTAAAAACAATTTTTCACATAATCAGAACCTAATTTGCTCTCCCACTTAAATTTATTTTAATAATTTATTTACGTGAGTAACTTATTTCCTTTAAATGGATATAATCCAATTTAATAAAGTAAAAGGAGTCCTATATCTTATTTTCCCAACAGTAATTTTCCAAGAAAGGGAAAGATTGTTTCGATTAATAGAGCTCTAAACTCCAGAGGACTCTCTAGTTAAGGGGATGGGTGAGCCAAAGTTACTGTAGCCATAATGAGTCTGAGGTTCGCGAACAAGTCCTTTTACTTCCATTTATGAACTGACTTGGAATTAGTTGGACATTTTCAGGGAGTAATAGATTTTACCGAGGTGAGGATACCTTAGTTTACTATCAAGGCGCTTAAATCATTATGTAATTTTTTGTTTGTTTACCAACTAAGTTTAAATCCTTCTTTACTAAACTATCGTAATTAAATATTAATATTAATTTTTTTTAATTTTGGTTTGAATACATATTTTTTAACTATATTTGTCTTCAAGTTTTCATGAATATCAATTCCCTTGTTATTTAAGAGAAAATTCAAATCGAAATAATAAAAAAAAGTTCATCTTTAACTAAAAAGCGGAATTTTCAACCAAAAAAAGATTTTTATTTTTAATTAAGAGCAGTTGAGCTCATTCAGAGACAACGAACTTTTAACGAAATTGTTGGATCTGTCACCAAAACATATTTTAACCAAGAAATATTAAGTTTTCACCAAAAGAGATTACATTTTCAGCAAAAGAGACGAATTTTCTACAAAACAGTCTCTACCAGTAAGATTAATCTTCTAACGAAAGAGACAATTTTTCAAAGTAATAGTCAATTAAAGAAATGAATATTCAACTTAGGAGATATATTAAAAAAATATACATATAATTTTTAACGATGTAGATTTTTCAACCAAAAATAATGCATTTTCAATTAACAATGAAATACTTGATGTTTGAATTTTCAAACATTTCATTTTAAATGAAAAAGAGATGAATTTAAAAAAATAAACGAATTTTAAAGAATTTAGTTGATTTCTCCTCCACTAAAATAGATCAAATTTTAATTAAAAAATTACATTTTTAACCAAAAAAGATAAAATTTCTTGTTGAGAGTGGTCCTAAGTCGGCACAGGAAGACTTTTTGTCTAAACAGAGGGTGAAGAGGTTTTAAAGGCTCTTTAATATCTTTGGTCAGGTACCACCATCCTTTATCTGAAATTCTATGTCGTTCAGAACAGTTTAGAGATATATTTGCGTTCGCAATGCAGCGCAAAGTGAACAAGTCGATTTTTTTTATTTCTCAAAATGGTGTTCCTAAGCCGGCACCCCCTGGTCGTTGGTCAGCAAATAATTTTTTCCGCTCAGATGGAAGCAGTCAAAGCAAAAGCAAACTAAAAAAACCAGCAAGAGACGAGTGAAATTGAATTGAAACACAAGAAAAGAAAATAACACGCAAAAATAACAAAAGCAACAACAAAAAACATGCAAACTCAGGACCACACATTTTATGCTATTACGCACAAGAAACAAATCCGAAATGAAAAATCGACCTTATCAGGCGAAAGCACACAGAACACAGAAGCCAATGCACGTAATAGATTATACTTTTTAAAATATAGACACAGCTGTATAGCTGTTTCACAAAAATATAAGAAAATGTCAGCTTAAATTACGTTCATGTCTACCAACCTGCCATACAATTTCAGATCAATACCCGACTCAAAATGGGCTCATCTTTGTTTGTAAATTATATCCATCCACATTTTGTAAATTATTGAAGCACGTCTAAAAAAATTCATTTAAACCATATCTATATTTATTTAGTATAAATAACCGTAATAAACTTTTCATTCCCTGTTTATTGAGAACCTTAATTTCATACATAAACATAAATAAATTAAATATACTCTTGGCTAGAATTTTTAATTGCCCCAGTTTAGAGTTTAATTTATAATCGAACTCAGTGTACATATTTCAAGCCAGAAAAAATTGCATAAGCAGCAAAAATGTTACGTAAGACATTTTTTGCCTCTCGTTTTTTATATAGGAAGAATATTCGATCTAATTAATTTTCTGACCAATTTTCTTTCCCTCTTCGTTATTCTAAAAAATTGCCATATTCAAGAAAAACGTTTAAAGTTTCGTCTTTGTCGTTAATAAGAAAAGTCTTTTACAAATTACAATATTTCCCAACTTAGGAAATCTGTTGCAATTCACTTTCAAGTTCTAATTAACTACAAACTTATTTTAAATAATCCCCCCTTTCCAAACTCAAATCCCAGGCCATTGCCCCCCCCCCCCCCCAAGATTTTGTTACCAACGTTCACTTTCTACTTTTTTACCGGAAAATGGAGAAAAGTTGTGAAAAATATTAATATTTGAAAGATTTCAAGGATTATATATAGTAATCTGCAAAGTCATTCATTACCTTTAGTTACATTCAAGCTTCTCTGTTTCCGCTCACTTTTCGCGTGCTTTTTTTATCATGCCGCTTTTTCTTTTCCTCTTTCTCTTTATTTTTCTCCTCGATTTTGCTTTTTCTTTGCTTGTTATTTTTCATCTTTGAGTTGAAGTGACATGGCGTTGTTCAGCCGGCATTTAAATGCTATACACAATTATAGATTTTAAGTTAGGGAAATGGGTATAATGGTTGGCTAGCCCCAATGATTAGTAATTTGTTTTAAAAACACGTAATGAAGGAATATTAACACACAACAAACTTTTAATAAACATGTTTGTTAATAGTTAATAGATAATAGTTCATAGTTCATAGTGCGTATCTTGAGAATAATCATATTCTGCAGAGCAAGATTGTGCTCAAGATACTCCACTCTAATAATTTTTTTATTTCAAACTAAAATGGTAAATTTTAGAAAGTCAGGTGCACAATTAAAAAATGATTAATTTTTAAAAAGGTTTTTTTACGATTCTTATGTAAAAAAAACTTAGTTTTTATTGTTGTACAGAACTATATATATATTTTAATAATAAAATCTATCTATTCACTTGGAATGTCATTTTATACTACATGACCCGATGCATCCTAATAATTTTTATTATTTTTAAAATTTTAATTGTTTCTATTAATAACTACGGTTTTAAATGCAAAATTCTAAACTATTTTAGTTGTTTAGACTTAAAAATAAAATTTTTAGCTTCAAAGGTTTAAATTCGCAAATATTTGCTAATGCTTAGTTTGATATGTTAGATTAAAAAATCTAGGATCTAGCATTCTTGGCAATTCATAGAAATGTTTTTAAATTGTTATGATATGTTTATATCTACTAAAATATGTGAAGAATCACTTAAAATATTCCCATACAAATTTTTAAAAATTTTAAACATTTTCTGAAATCCCTTTAGATCAATAAAAAAATTCCTTAAACCTTTGAATCCTATGATGTCTTTCAAAACCTTATGAACTTCAGGAAATTCTTTGCAATCTCAAAAATATATCTTTAATCTTTGAAACGCCCCTAAGCTCCGTGAAATAAGATTAAATCTCTTAATGAATTCTTGTGTAATCCCATGGACTGCCAAAAATCTTTAAAATCTTTTTAAAAACTTAAAACGTATATTCTATTTTTTTTTTAATTTAATGGATTTCCTTGAAAGCTTTTGAAATTATTTAAAATCTCTTGAAATCTTTTTAATACTACTAGTAGAATCTTAATCTGCTTCTAAATGTTAACTTTCAGGAATAATTGGTTATGCATCTATTTCTTTAATCTGAGGATATTTAAAAGAGAGAACTTAAGTTTTTTCACAAAAAAAAAGAAGAATATTAAGTTTTAAATCAGTATCCCAAAAATGGTTTGATGCATTGTTAAAAAAAAGCTATTTATTTTAATTGTAAATAGCCTAAACTTTGAAGAGGTTAAATGCTTTATATGGGTTCAAATCACATGGGAGATTTACAATCAAACTTTATTTTCTGCAAAAAAAATTTTTTCGTGTTTTGTGTTCGAAAATAATCGACACGTATTTTTTTATTTTAGTGTAATACTCGGAAATCTCGAGATATAATTTTTCAAAATTTGATAATCGGGAAAAAACATTTTTTTCAATCGCTTACTGTAGAATAAGTTTTGAATAATAAAATTATTCTTGTACTGCGAATAGGCATTCACCCTCAAGCTTTGCAAAATAGTATAACATACCTCCTGTTGCTTTTTTCATAACAATATAGTGTATTTTTATACACAATTTTATTTATTTAGGACTTGGAATATTTTTTCCCCTTTTTTTTACCTTAAAATTTTTGTTCAAGATTCTCAAATATCCAGGAAAAATTTGAGAATGAAGAAATAAAATTTCAAGTGTCACTTGGAGTTTTAGCTCCAAATGTAAGTTTTTAGTGTTAGCTCGCTCGCTGCAATGTGCGCGACGAATTGTACAAATTCGTCACACTTGAGTTTTCATTTCTCCATTCTGCAGTTTATCCTGCATATTTGAGAATCTTGAATAAAAATTATTAAGGTAAAAAAACGAGGAAAAATGTTCCAAGTTCTAAATAAATGAAATTGTTTATAAAAATGAATTACGTTTTATGCAAATAGCAACAGGAGGTATTTTATACTATTTTGCAAAGCTTGTAGGTGACTGAGTATTTTCAGTACAAAAAATAATTTTTTAAATTCAAAACTGAGCGATTAAATAAAAAGGATTTTTCCCGATTGCCAAATGTTGAAAAAACATTGAAATAAAAAATACGTGTCGATTATTTTCGAGCACAAAACACGAAAAAAATGTTTTGGAAAAAAAAATTTGATTGTAAATCTCCCGTATACCATAATTTCCTTGATTACAGTAGAGTATTCAGTGGGGTTGCATGTGTGCTTTCGTTTCGTGTGCATATGCGTACAGAATTCTAAGATATAAATGGATGGTTTAGTAAGTGAATATCATTTTGGATAAAATAAAAGGTATAAAAGTGGAAGTAAAGTAAGGAGAACTATCTTCAATAAATAAGTGGGATTAAATAATAATAAATAAGACCATAAGTCAAGAAAATGGGAAAGTGAGGTTAGGTTTGAAAACTGACAGTTTGATAGTAAAAGAGGGTTACTGCGTATGAGAGGGTGTTGGAAGGGAGATAAGTGAGTGGAGACTGAACAGGGGAGGAAGAATAGAGGTAAATTTTAAGAAAAATTAATATTAAAAGAAAAAAAAATGAATCACACTCTCGAAGGGTATTAGCATAGACTTGCCGTTTGTAAAGGAAGTAAAAAACTGAATTGCGGATCAGGAGGTTATCTCAGAGATAGAGGAAAGCGGGAATTTGAATGAGTTACTTGTAAATGACTCAGATAAAGCTTAAAAATTCGTCACGCCCAAGCAAGAAAACGAAATCACTTTGGTAACAAAGAGGGGGTAAGGTAGACTGCTTGGACAGAAACTCAGCTGGGATAACGTGAGTTGCTTAAGAGTTAGAACGCACAGTGAAAACGATCTAGAGGCGACATGGGTGCTGAACAAGAGAAAAAGGGATGTGAATGAAAATTTAGATACATTTTTTAGAACCACGCCGTTTAAGAAAAACACAAAAATAATGAGATCTCCCGTAAATAAAGAAAAAAATAAATAAGATGACGGGATCACAGAGCTGATAGAGGTGATAGGAATTGGAAATATAGACGAGGGACAAAACATTAAAGGAGAGGGAGGAAAAGAAATAGGGGCGGGGCGCGAGAAACGCTGATGAAGAAGGGCAAAAGAGGATGGAGAGCTTTGAGAAGCAGACTCTAAATACAAAGAGGGATTTAGGAGTGTTTAGGAAAGATATGAAAGAAAGGAATGAAATATGGGAAGAAGAGTTAACAGGGCTGAAAGGAAGGACAGGAAACCTAGAAAAGGAAGTGAATAAGCTAAGAGAAGAGAGATATAAATAGGCAAAAAACTTAGGCACTAGAAAAGAAATTGAAACAAGGGGAAGAAAGAAGAGCAGAGAGGGAGGAGAATAGATTGCAATAGAAAATTTTAAATGAAGGGTTAATAGCAGAGGGATTAAGAACCAAGGTAGATTTGATAGAGAGAAAAATTGAAGCCGCACAAGGGGAAAATTTGGAAGGAATTACAAAGAAAGCGAATGGGGTAGAAAGGGAGATAGGAAGAAGGAAGAGGTGGGAAAGAAGAAATAACCTGACTATTTAAGGCCTACAAACTACAGTAGGAAAGGAACTGGCAGTGGTGTTGGTGGTACTCGAGACAGATTTAGGGGTAAGTGGAAAGTTAAACAAAGTCAGAAGACAGGGTGCAACCGAAAAAGGAGTGGAAATGAAATCATGTGACACAAAGCAGGATATAATGAAAAATAAATATAAGTTAGGTCATAAAAAAGTAGCAAAAGAAGGGAAAAGGAAGGTAAGATAGTTAAAGTAGGATACCAAAAAATCTGCGTAGATGGGGAATGATTCGTTTGGAATGAGGGTAGAGAAAGGTTAGAGAAAAATGAACGAGATATTTTAGAGAAGAAAATAAGGTGAGGAATAGAAGAGGAAAAAAAGGCAGAGAAAAGAGTAGGAGAAATAACAGGAACAAGAAAAGATACATGTAGAAGAGGAAGAGATTAAGTTGATTTTTTAGAATGTTGCGGGAATTAAAAATAAGGACAAAGATTTTTGAAATTTTGTAGAAAAGTTCGATGTGGTTGGATTAACGGAAAATTGAATAAAGGAAAAAGATTGGCAAATTATAAAAAGTAAATTGCCAAGTAGCTTTTGATGAGAATTATAAGGGGCCACTAGGGTAAAGGAAAAAGATAGAGCAAGTGGAGGAATTATGACGGGAGTCAGGAACAATCTAGAATAAAGGGAAGTTATAAAATGAGTCACGAGTGGCGTACAGGAAAAGCAAAATAAAATAAAAGGAACATTGCATATCCTTGTGACAATATACAATGAGAAATTAATGAAAGAGGTTACGAAAAACTTAGCAAAGTTTGATAACGATAGGGAAGAAGAAATACCAATAATAAGGGGGATTTTAATGCTGCAATAGGGAGGAAATGTAATATGTTCATAGATGAGGTGGAGGGGGAGAGAGACTCGATAGATCAGTTAATAAATAGCGAGGGAAAGAAACTTATAGGTATGGTAGAAGACAAGAGGTGGTGCATACATAATGGCAATAAGAAAGGGGTCGAAGAAGGGGAAGTTACATATATGAGAAGCAACACGTCCACAATCATAGATTAAGTTATTACTAATTTAAAGGGTTGGGAGTCGGTAAGACAAATGAAAGTGGAACCCCGGGTAGAATCAGCTCACCACCCATTAGGGGTTTGTCTCAAAAGTAGAAGAAGAAAGGAATTGAAAAAGAATACGAGAGAACTAATCTAGAAAGAAGTGTGGACTGAAGAAGCAAAGAAGATGTATATAGAAAAAACAGAAAAATTAGAGTATGAGATGATAGTGTTATATGAAGTATGGGACGAGCTTAATAAAAAGGTCAAAAAGATTATAACTACAAAGAAGAAATGTATTATTTTTAAGAGGAAATTAGGCAATGTGTATCTCCAAAGAAATCTTCTGGACAAAAGAAAAGGATTTACATTTTAATCTATCAAAGTAAAATTGAAGAAATTTAAGTAAGATTAAAATCAAATTTTAAATCCTAATTAAGGTCAAAAAATCAAGTTAATGAGCAGAATTACTAAAAATAAAATCAAGCATGTCCCCATTGCAATCTGGAAAAAATTCTTCTTCCCTAAAAAAGAAAATAAAAAAAACTTCACCCTTCGGACAAAAACAAAAAAATGAAATAAAAGTGAGAAGGCAACCAACGAAATTCCCTTCCTTCTCTTTTTTTTAAACTTTCATATACAAATGTTTTTATTATCAAACGACAAACAGAAACAGTTTTAAATATAGTTACCAACGTTTCGGCACCCACAGAGCTCTCTTATCAAGGCAAATAAGAAATTAAAATTCAAGCCGTCAGGAACAGCAACACCACCATGATGCTCTCTCCCTGAAAACCAATAATGTTGTGAGGGTCAAAAGGCAAGCCAATTATAGACAAACCTGAAATAGAAATGGTTAACTAATTCTTATGATTGACAAAGTTTTTTAAATATAAGATTCTATATTAATTTTTAGTTCTTATGTATCTTGAAAGACTGTTTCTCGTACTCTGTATGTACACCTGTATTTTATTATATAATACATAAGACTTTGTTCACAAAAAATGTTGTCCAATAAAAACGCTTTTCTTATGTACCTATCATGAAGAATTTTACTGCTCTACATGCCCTCATTTTTATTCTAAAGTAAAATGTTCCTTTACTTCATCATGAATATTCAAAAAGAACAAATAAGTTATAACTAATTTTTTTAAACAGATTCATTTTTAGTATAAAGGCTTTCGTAGGCAAATTAACGAATAAGATAAGGGTTATATTTCATTTCATTACCGAAAGCGTGGAACCCCTCTTATAAATCGTGCTACCTAAGTACGCTCCTGCAACGACTGGATGCGACCTTCGCGACACTAACGAGTTTTCCGGTCCCAAGTCTGCGACACGAACGAGGTTCCACTGTGGCGAAAAGAGTACGGAAAGATGAAGGATTTCTGGAGGAGTGGAGGAAGGAATTGATAACGGCAATTCTTAAGAAAGGAGAAAAGGAAAAAGCAGAAAACTACAGGGGAATAACGTTATTAAACACAACTTACAAGGAATATGCAATGGTGTTAACCAAAAGATTAAAAAAAGAGGTAGAAGCGAAAGGAATACTACCAGAGAATCAGGCAGGCTTTCGAGAAAGTAAAAGCACTATAGATAATATGTATATATTTTTCAACACGTGGTGGAGAAGAAACTTGAGAAAAAAGGAGGAAAAGTATGTGCCTTGTTTGTTGATTTAAAAGCTGCGTTCTCATCGGTAGATAGGAAAAAGTTGTGGTAAGTAATGGGGAAGAGAGGAATAAATTTAGGTCTGATAGAGAAAGAGAGAGAGTGAGAGAAATTTATAAAGAAACGAGATATAAGGTAAAGGTAGGGACATAGTGGTAGGAAGGGACAGAACCTGGAAATCACTAGAAACTTGTTTTTATTTTTATAGGCAATCGTGAAAACCCCGAAAAACGCGTTTTTTATTTTTCATGACCAACAAGTATCAAATCGTAATAACTTACTAAAAATGGTACAGCCTTTAATTTAAAAAATACTAAAGTTTAAATTGGTGGCTTTTTCCTTGATTATGATATAAAAATAAGTAAATAAATAAATAAAAACATTGTTAAAATCATTTTTGACAGATATTGATACTTATTCATATATGAATTCATAAAATATCAAAATAATCGTGTTCTCTCGCATGTAAGGTAGTAAAACGTCCGGAGCCCATAATATCAAACATATTACTTTCAAAAAAAAGCAGAATTATTTTTAAAATTTGCCGCATTCAATTTTTTAATATTTTCGTTATTTAAGCAAATGAAATGTCCTGTTTTTGCATCTGTTTAAAATTTCTAAATTCAGACTAGAAAAACGACGCTTTTGAGTTTGAGACAATTGTGAAGTAAATAACCTCGACTACTTTGAACTTTCTTCGCGAATTCAATTTTCAAATTTTCTTTGCCACTAACAATCGTAGCACTTTCGTGGAATAGAAAAAAAGTTTACAAAAAAGAATCCCTTTATAGAACTCCATGGACACAAAACGTGTTTAGATACTTCATTCTTTCTACTGAGGCTTCAATTGGTCAATTTACAAAGTCATGAATCTCTGTTTTAAATTTTGTAATTCCACCCCCCCCCCCAACTCTGGTACATGAGAGATTTGAAAAATGTCTTGAAATGTAAAACGGATCTTGCATTTCTAAGTAGTCTTATTAGTTTGACTTCAATAATGATTACTCTAGTATTGAGCTGAGTAGAGCATTTGAATATCAGAACCGTAATTCGTAACAGTCGAGTGGTCTAATGCAGTGCAGATTTATGCTTGGCAGGATGAATGAAAACGGATGGCATTCAAGCATCAGACTGGAAAATCTTTCAAGAGTGAAATAGAATTTGCATTTAGTATTGCAGCACAGTAATTAAATGTGATTTATATCTGTCGTTAAATGATTATATGTTGATGCAATTCATTCTCTGTAAAAGGCGTACTTATAATAAAGTATATGGACATACCATACATTTATATAGTTTGTTATAAAATATAAATAAAAATTTGATAATGTACGTTAAATTTTCATACAGTATAATTTAGTTGGCTAATAACAGAGTAATCAATAAAATGCCCCATATACATATATCTATCAAATAAACCACATAATTTTCGAAGAATTCTTTGCGCCTAACAAAAATCCGGCATTTATCCGTTTTCAGCAATGTTTAAAAAAAAATATTCTCTACTAAATTTTGAATGCAAATTTTTTTTAACAATGTGTGAAATAATATAGAATATATTTTTTTAAGCATGAGATGCAAGATTTTGAAGAGTTTTCTAATGCTAAACTCTTAATAACCATAATAACTTTAATACCCTTAATAATCTTTTTTAAAGTTTTTTTCTTCTTAAAAGTTTGTGCTAGTATTTACCGTTTTTGAAATGCAGGGAAAATAAATGTAGCTTAAAATGTACAACAAAACATTTTTTGCTTCTAAAAATCCATAGGAAAATAACGAGAAGTCGAAAATGTTTATAAAACGACTGAAATACATTCTTGATACTTACATCAAGGATGAAGATTTTTTTCTAAAGTGCAGCACATTTTTTAATAATAATTGCTAAATAAATTCGAAATTGAATTATTTTCTTGGTAGGTTTCACTTGTCTTTATCTTTTAAAATTCGATGTAATATTTGTTAGATTTTTGAATTTAATCCAAATATTTATTGTTTCTTTTCCCTGAACATAATTTTAAAGATAAAATTCTGCATTTTCATGAAGAATTTTTTCTATTGGTTATTTTACTAAAGATTGCTATTTTTTATGATTACATAAAATTTTTAAGAATATTACATATCGTATGTAATTTAACAAATTTGTTTGTTTTGGCCATAGTTGAATGAATGTTAAACATTTACAGTTCAAATTTCGTTAATTTTTAAAAGTTGCAATTGGAAATTTGTTAATTTTAAGATTTGTTTAATTTTTAATATTTATATTTTAAAATCATGTATCAAAAAACAATTGTAGAATAGTCCCATTGTGAAGATTTGCGTTTGAAAATCCTTCAATTGTAACGATCCTCAATTAAATATTCTACAATTTTTTAGATTCGCAATTAAAGGTTCATTCATTTGGAGTCTTTATGGTTATAATCAAAATTACAGAATGTTTAGATGAAAGAATGATACCTAATAGCGTATTCGGTTATCCTGAACTGGCGTACTCTAAGAGCACTTCGGCCACCCCCCCCCCCCTTCTTACTTTTTTTTTACTTTTTCCTTCTCACTCCGTCTTGCTTCGGCGCAGGGCTGAGTGCACCAGTGCAAGATAACCGAATTCGCTCTAAGTGACTTTTTAACTTCATTCAAATTTTTTAAGATTAAAAACTCCTTAATTTTTAATATTTACAATTCACGTTACTTCAATATTGAGTAGTTGCAATTAAAAATTCTTCGAGTTCAAAAATGATCTAAATTTCAAGATTTATATTTTAAAAGTATTTAATCTGAAACCTTTTTGGAATAGTTCCATTTTAAAGATTAACAATTGAAAATGCTTAAATTTTAACGGGACACAATGTGAAATTCTACGAATTATGAGGTTTGAAATTAAAGATAAAGTCTTATATCTACCTAGTTCCTTAACTCAAGCGAGCGGTCGAAAGCGAGAGTGCATGTGCAAGCGAGAGAGAGAGAGAGAGAGAATGAGAAGGCAAACGCATCTTAGTCTACTTATGCTATTACATATCCATTACTTACAATCTTTACGCTTCTAATCTAGGCGACTTCCGTTTCCTTATTCTTCCACTTTTTTTGTCCTCCAATT
>JAAAKG020137466.1:0-12896 GCA_010014905.2 Druon quercuslanigerum
TCCAACCCCCGACGACTCCCTGTTCGTCGGTTGTTGGGCCGACTTGTGCCTCTTCACAGGCTTAGCCCCTGCCGGTGTGGTTCCATCCGAACCCCTTCCCCGCTTCTGAGCCTCAGTGCTAGTTATCGGCACTGTAGTTGCCGGTGTGCCAGATACCGCAGCTGCTATACTAGCCCACTGCGCTTGCCTCTTCAGTCTCGTTTTCTGGGAACCGTTTAGGCGTTTTTTATTGGGGGACTGATTGGTCGCTCTCGTTTCCATGGCCTCACTCAGAGGGACCGTCAATCCCACAGCTCCTGGGAGAACTGCGGGCACAGCCACGGCCTGGGTTGGGCTTGCCGGAGAGACAGATTGGGATGAAAGGGTTATGTTAGACCCGTTAGGACCCAACCCCTTCCCCCTCTCCGGCACCTTCTTTCTCCTTCTTCTTGTTCATTAGGTATTGCGTGGTCATCGTAACCACCAGGTGCCAAGTGCCACAGGCACGATCACTCTACACCCATGGCTTGAGGGGGGGGCATTGAGCTAAACACTCAATGAATATCCACTCGCATGCCACCATACCAACGGAGGGCTGTTTCTTGGTCGCTATGCCAGCCGCAGGTCATTTCCGTGCCGATTCCAAGAACTGGAATCAGTCCGGGAGGGACCTCAGCCCAGGGATCCAGAAGGCCCGTGTTAGCTAGGCTCTTTCACCCTTCTATCAGACTAAAATCATGCATACTAGGAGAGCCTGTCTATAGGGATCCTTTTCAACCACCCTGGAGAGCCCGTTTATAGGGATCCTAACAACCATATTCATACGCATGCAGGTCGAGGTCCTTTTCACCCCTATGCCCCTCACGCTTAAGCCTCCCCACCGACTGCAAGATCTTACAGCCCCTAGGGAAGGAACTTGATAGATAGTGAGCAAGAAATTTGACCAGAGATATCTTGTTGCGGCATTTCATTCCGCCTTTTGAAAAGAGATGGAAGAGTGCGTTCTATAATACAGACAAATTTTCCAAAATTAACAGTGCATGGTTATCATCTGACACCATCATATTATTTGATCGTACAAAAGAAGGCAGAAGATCTTCAGAAGATTTTGAAACCAGTTCCTAATCAACTAAAAGAAGGAAAACACTCTCTCTTGATGACTCTCAACCTCAAATTGAAATTGAGAATGCTTTTTTGAATAATTTGTGCTCTTCTGGGAAGTGGAACTTGGCTAAGGAGGTAAGAAGTACGATATCGAGAGCTGAAGATGAAGAACATGGAGAAAATAAAGAATTTAAATGACTAATGGATCCAATAACTTTAGAAGAAGCTATTTCTCTTGCTGAAGACACAAAATTAACGAAACTTTAATATGAAATTATTACACTACAAGCTACAGCACATAATGTTGACATTTTTCTTCCTTAAAAAAGTCTCTAAGAAGCCACGAGACAGTGTCTTTCTCCCGGAAAAAGTATGACAGGCACAGATTTTAGGGTAAGGTTTAATTTCAAGATTTGTGCGATCATGCAGTGAAGCGTATGTTGGAAATAATCAAAAATACATTGGAAATATAATCATAAGTACAGTGAAGCAGAAAAATCAGATGCAGAAAAATCAGATGCAGAAATTTTTATGATGTCAACGGTGCCATTACGTATAATTTACTTATTTATTATTTACTTATTACTTATTCCCATAAGAATGATACGAATTGTTCTGAATGTGCAGAGCCCTTGACAATTTGGCAGAACGATAATCCTGGATCCACCACATTATGTCGGCTGCTCTTGTTCGAACAAGCACAATCAATAAAAAACTCAAACCTACAAAAATAAAAGTACCAAATAGTCGTTGTACCACACCTGTCATTCACGATTTCGCGTTGTCTGTGGTTGATGGATACGTGTTTCAGGCTCTTGCCGGAACTCTTTCGGCTGCCACATGTTACATTTGTGATGCGACACTATCCTAACTAACAAAGAGAAAGCAAAGTTGAAAACTGCAAAACAGAGAGTCTAAAAGAATTCCGTGATAAGATGGGGTTTATTATAGATGTTCCAAAACGTGTCTGGGGGACTTCTAACACAGAAAATTCTGCCTGAAGATTTTTCAGAGATCCTGATTTGACATCCGAAATCACACATGTCGACAAGGAGTTGATCCGTAGATTCGACATTATTTTGCAAGAAATGGCTTCAGGGAAGGCAATTTACACTTTCAAGTTCGGAAAATATTGCCAAAAAACAGCGCAAACGTACGTCATTGTTTATAATTGGTACTAAATGCCATTGGCAGCAAACAAAGTTCTTATTCATGGAGCCAAAACTATTGAATTCTCTTGGCTCCCCGTTGGTCAATTGATGGAAAAAGCTCAAGAGGCGAACAACAAAAATTTCAAACATCTACGAGAGTTTCACACTCGAAAATGTAGCAGAGAGGCTACTAACGGAAATCTTGGACGGAAACTGCTGATTTCGACTGACCCAAAAATTATAAATAAGATATAAAAGTGGAAAAAGAAAGTAATTCTGCTAGATCCTTTAAAATCTCAATATTTGCTCAAGTCATAAAATGGAAACCTCAAATCATATGTTGACAGTGAAAGAACCACTTTTTTCGAACTCGTGAGTGTCCCAATTTTTTATATGTTACAGAATTTAATTTTAACAAAAAATTAATGTATTGTTCAATCATTCCTTGTATACAAACTCTCTTGTGTTGGCCAACTGTAAGTACTGAATGAAAAAAAGAACTTTTTTCTGAAATTAAAAGGACTGATTTTGAAAGAATGTGTTTTTACTTGAATATTACCGAATAAAGCATTTTTTAATTAAAATTGTTTAACAAAATTATCTAATTATGAATGTTACTGAAATTACCGTAAAGTTCCTAACTAAAAGGACTGACATTGAAAAAAACGAGTTTTTCCTTCGACAAATGCCCAAATAATGCATTTTTAAAATTAGGTTTGGTAACAAAATCATAAAATTTATGAGATAATTATGATTGTTGCTAAAATTAACATAAAGTTCTAAATTAAATAGACTAACATCGAAAAAACGAATTTTTCGTCAACAGATGCCCGAATAACATTCAAATTGTAACCACAGGTTTGGCCCGAATCGTATTTTAAACAAAAAAATGTACTTTTTCCCCACTATGCACCGTAGGGGTGACTGCACCCAGTGTGGGTGGCACCCCTACTTCACACGTTCCCGGGAGTTTACAGCAGCTATTAAGGAGGCAGTTGGCGAGGGATAACGTGCGTGAAATTGTGCGCCGCATCGAGGTCCAGGTTTTGGGCCTCGCCCAACTACTAAAACTGAGGAGGTAGGAGGGGCAATAAAAAGCTATTTACGTATCAGAGCTGTGGGAGATATTAAAATTAGCCTCACGAAAAGACTTTTCCGAGGCAATCTGAGGGCTTGCATGGAGCTGACAGAAGAGTTGGCAGCGAGGCTCGTGTGTTCAGGACATCAGCAGGTGAGGTGGGTACCGTTGTGTAGACAAGAGAACGGAGGAGGTACGCTGCTACCGCTGCCTAGGCGTCGGCCACATGGCAGCTAGTTGCGAGAACCCTGACCAATCGAAGTTCTGTTAGATATGTGGCAAGGAGGCATGTGCAGGGTGCCAAAATTATGCCACAGTCCTACTACTCATGGACGCCCAAGCTAATGAAGCACACCCATCCAGGATGCCGAAAGCCGACGAGCCCGATGTGCGATATTACCGCGCTGCTGAAGACGATGCGAGCATCTTGGTTGGTTTGAAAGAAGATTAGAAGAACACCAAGCAGGCGGCATGCGTTGGAAGCCGAATCACGGCTTACTGGCCTTATCGCCATGTCCTTGAAGTAAAGCGAAAAGCGGTTCCGAGGACATGGGTATGCGGAAGTGGGAGTTATAGTCAGTAAGAATCTGACACTACCCATCCTACGTGAGTGGGCGAATCGTCTAGGGTCGCTAAGATGGGTGCCTATGATAGGTCACTGTTCTACCGGCATTTAGAAACAGAAGAGCCTTATGTAACATATATATTTACACTACATAGGTATATGTACTGTAAAATGCAAAAACGCATACATAATTATGATAGAAGTCCATTGCGCAGTCTTGTGTACCTTCCTGCCTCTCTCTCTCTCGCGCGCGCGCGTGTTCGTGATGAGAAATGCCGTGCGTGATGGCAAAATGGCGGCGATCGGGTCGCGTCGCAACCTTCAATTTCTCAATTCTTCTAAAAATCTAAAGTGGCGATAGACGATTTTTAATTTATATGGGGTTCGGTTTCTGGAAATAACTCTCATTAATTTAAGAAAATAATCATTGTAAATAAAAATGAGATTCTTAATATGCACAATTTCAGAATTTGACATATTAGTGAATTATAAAATACAAATTTTTGAATCTGCTATACCAAATGTTCCGATAAAAGAGAATTCGGCTGGCAAATAGGTTCAGTGAAATTTTCCGAAAAGCTAGTAGAGTACGAAATTTGATGTGGAGCCACAGTTTTAAATCTAATTGAACTAAAATTATTTTAGAATCAGTTGCAACAAAATTTTCTTTTAATTTGTATGAATCAAAAACTGTCAAAAACTTATTTGATCAGTTTTCTAATAAACAGGACAGTATCAGACTTTATAATTTTTCTTTACATTCTGAATCATGGTTTAACACAGAGTTTTTCTCTTATGAGAAGTTCGATTGAAAATTTTTGCTTAAAGAAACTATATTTTGAATCGTTGTAAAAAAATGTTAAATGTGTACAAAATGAAAAGTCTAAACTATTTTTTTCGAATCTCAGAATTCAAACTGACAAACCAGGCCATTTTTAGCTCACATTTTCTCTCAACTTTTAAAGGGAATGGGTCGCAAAAAGTCATAGTAGGGCATCTGGAATTGGCGGAGATTTTAGGAGATATTTTCGGGGTCCAACATTCATGCATGGCCAACCAAGGTGTGATCCATCCACCAGGTTAATCATCGCTCGTGATAAGTCATCGACGGTGTGTGGGTGTGGTTCGGCTTCGGGATGCCGACTGAAATCACTAGATCTTTAATAGTCTCAGTAATAGTAGTGCTGGGGATGTTGATGATCTTAGGAATATAAGTGAAATTGGAGGCGTTTCTTGATTCAGAAAATATGGTTCTTACAAAAAAAACTTCTGATCAAATAAGCCAAACTGGAAATTTGGAGAGTAAATATATTAATGACCCTCGAGTAAAAGTTTTCTTCTGACTCTTTTCTTAGATTCCATTGTGCTATAAAAAAATCTAAAATCGCCCTTTTTGAATCCTATAAATCTTAGACGTTATAGAAGAATCACTTTTACAGTAAACGAGTTGTCAGAGATGAATTTTGGAAACTCTATACAAACGAATATTAATGTCCAAGAAGATGTTCAGCCTAAGATGCAAGAAATTCAGTATCAAGACTCTTCGACTAAGAGTCCAGAGAATGGAGATCTCCTGGCACAGCTCAGAGATGATCTAAAGACAGTGGTAAGCCAGACGGGTTTAATTCTTGAGAAGTCAAGCGAAATGATGAACGCTATGCGTGATATGCTCGGCACTACGGAATAAATTGCTCATATGAACCTCGCTGCCAACCAGATACGGCTACAAGCAACCATAGTAAGTCGAAATCACATGGCTGCCCCTAAAGCCATTATAGTAGAATCGAGCTTCCCCAATCATAGAGTCAATGTATCACTGTCAAAGAATCCTATTGTAGGGAATGCTACGATTTATGAAAAGAGGGAATTGTCGGGGGAATTTGCACAAACTATTTTTAAAAAGCCCGTATGTCATCGAATCAGTTGAATCAGTGTCTAGATTTGAATCAAGATTTGAATTAGAGTCAAGACTTGAATCAGGGCAAGCTTCAAATCAAAATCACAATCAGAGACAAAGTTTGGATCCAAATCAACATTTGGGTCTAAACCCAGGTAGTTTGATTCAGAGCCAGGGTTGGAATCGGTGTTCGGAGTTTGTTGTTCCGAGTGAATTTGCTATGGGAAGATTCCATGTTCGAAGGTACTACATTCTCGGAGCGAAAACCGATTTCGAGCTTAGATATTTCAGATTCTCTAAAATCTGAATTACTGACAAATGATCTTCTTGAAAAAATTAGTTCAAGGTTTCAGGCTCCAATAGGACTGACTCAAATGTCGATTCAAAAACGAAAAGGTGTCTTGAGGGATATAATAATCAATCACATTGATACAAATTACAATAAGAGAATTTTGGGTGTTCATGAGTCTAAAATTATAATTGAAAAGTTAAGGTTATTTAAAAGAAGCGAAAGCAACGTGACTCACAGCTCAGTTCAAACTAAGCTTTACCAAATGAAGAAAGTTAAGAATGAGCTGATTGGACACTTTACTGAAAGATTTGATTCGCTGTTAAAAGAGTACAAAGTTAGTGAGGGGGCGATTCCCCTGACAGAGCTGGAAAAAAGAGGGGCTTTCTATCAAGCCGTCTCCCTTAAAGCCCTACAACTGAGAAGTACTAATCTCATAAGGAGGCAGACTTCGACGAATGAAATGAATCTAGATAAGCTAAAATTTTTTCTCACGCTGCTTGAAGTGCAGAGTTGTGGCCACTAACAAAGACTGACAGAAGCCATCAAAACATCCTGATTCAAGGTGCCACAGATGCAATCGAAGGAGGTGCTGGTCATACGAAGGATTGGGCAGCCTGGAATCCGGCTTAAAATGGTGCTACAAATATCAATCATATGTGCGCCATTAAGCAAAGGAGTGTAAAAACACTCAAGGTGAGCCTAAAATAAATAAAGATAATTTATGGGATAACAAGGCAGAGGGGAAATGCATGGGGTTGTAAGAAGGAAAATTACCAAAGGAGTATTTCGAGGCAAGAAGAAATTTCAACCGCGAGCGAAACTTGTGTACAATAACGAATATCATAATAAGTCTATTCGATGTGCGCTCAAAAATGAATCCAACAACATCAGAATTGGTGGTGTAGGCAACTTATTGTTAGGATCGAATCTTCTGGATAAGAGTCCTATTCAGCTGAATAATGTTCTTGCGGCTAAAAATATTTCTGAGAATTTGCTATCGCTAAGGCTATTCGCAAATGCGGGTTTAGGAATTGATATGGACAAGGAAGAATTAAACATATGTGATGAATTTATCAAAGAATCTATTATTTAAGGAATATATTTAATAATAAAATTGGATTTTAGAGTTTGACGTTAAGGAAAATAACAAGTAAAAGCAAGTATCTGTAGAATCTTATGAATGCAAGGCGTTCCTAGTTTCCGATCAGCAGCTCATGAATCAATCAGAGACCGGCATTGACATAAAAAATCTGGAGAGATGCGTTGCGCCAGATGATGCTGGGTCTGACATTGAGAGAGAGGGAGAAAAGGAGCTGGGGACAAAATTTAATACAAAAATTACTCAAGTTGAGAATCGAGAATCTCTAGTTGATTCTAAATCAGGCTCTGAAGTTCTTGAATTCCCCTTAACCAAAACGAATTCTGATTTCCTTTTAATCAATGAATCTGATAATGTATCACTCAAGAATCCTATTCAATTACATTTCATTACATTATTATATGAAATAGAAGAACTGAACAAGTTTGATGCATTTGAAAAAAGTCGAGACCTTTAAAATATGTGATGAAGGGATGTTGCGGCACCTGAGACTGGACCATGACTCTTTAAGTTACCTAAAAATATTACAACAAACGGAGAGTCAACTGAAAAATGTTAAATTCAATGAATCCATTTTGGAATGCGAAATTTGTATAATTTCTAAGATAACAAATTACCTTTTAAAAATCAGAAAAAAGGGCAATGAGGCCACTTTAAATGATTCACTATGATACGATGGGCCCCACAAAGTCTATTTCGTATACAGGCTCGCAGAGATTCATTACAGTTTTTTTGGACGATTTCTCGAGAATGGCACGAGATTATTCTTAGAATAATTATAGTTTTAATATAATCTCCATTTTAAAATGTTTTCTATACATTTATCACGATTTGAAATTTTTATACACACCTGTTTCTTAATGAAATCAGAAAAAGTAATTAAGTTCTGAACAAAGTTTAATCATTTAATTATTGCCAATCAGCGCACGGCTAGCTACCGTCTGAATTCAATCACAAGATTTGCCCCATCAGAGCCCAGTCAGCGGCCGACTGGGGGTTTGACATAAATTTTTCCCAGCCATTCTCCGACCAGAGTACGGCTAGGATTTTGAAAAAAAAACATAGCCCGGCCAGCTCCCGACCAGAAACCTTGTTTTACCAGGGCTAGCCCAGGATATTTCTGCACGGGATCTGGAAATTCTATAGTGCAGTATATTGTTTCAACTAGAAACTTGCTAGGCACGAAGAAAAAGTGTGTTAGATAAGATCCGACATGGGCACTGAATTTATAGGCAGCGAATTCATTAGAGTCATGGAATTTGAGGGAATAGAGGCTGATTTACCTCCTCTGTACACTTCACAGCTTAATAGAGTTGCGGGAAGATTCAATCAGGCTCTTCAAAAGAAAGTTTGCTCTATGATGCTAGATTCCGGGCTACCTGAATGGTACCATGTGGAAGTTTTCAGTAGATGCAGATATCCACGTGTACAATAGGACCCATCACAATTCTGTCGATTTCGAGGCCCCTTAAAAAGATTCCAACTTGAAGTCAATAGTTAGTTTGAACAAGTTAAAAGATTCGGATGCATTTTGTAAGCGGACATACCAAATCCTGACAGAAAATTCAGCGCAAGAACTGTTGAGGCGGTACTGGTTGGGTGCGCGAAAGCGGGGTACATGCTCTGGCATCTGAGCTCTAAGAGTCTGACTAAATTATGAAATATAAAATTCAATGAAAGATTGCTTTACAAAAATGTGTATAATTTCCAGAACCAATCACGAGAATTAGAATCCAAGGAAATAAGTTGGCAAGACTTCAAGCAAACAGGTTGAAGTAGATACGAAATCATCGCTTATTTTAACAAGGATCCTACATTCTATACCGAAGCAATGGAAACGGTCGATTCATTGAAATGGTAAATGGCCATAAAAGAAGAATTAACTTTTATGGGCGAGAACCAGGTCTGGAAAATTGTCTTTAAAAGGAAACGAGAGACAAACGGGTGTACTAAATTCAAAGCAACACTCGTGATTTGAGGATTCAAAAACAGGAGTGAGTATGACTTACAAAAAAACATACGCATTTGTTTTAAGACTGGCAATGGTCAGAACTGTGCTTGCCATGATTAACAGTCTATGACTTGTATTCCTCCCAGGTTGACGTCAAGACTGCTTTTCTCAATTTAGTTTTAAATGAAGAGATTTACATGGAACTTCCACACGGAATTGAAGATGACGAAGAGTGGCCTGAGGAAGGGAAGGGCCATTGCACAGAAGAGATTCAAAATCAGTTGAATTAAACTAAAGACTCTCATAAAGGAATCTTTGACACCAAGGATCTCGGAGAATCTAGAGAATTCCTGAGCATCCCAATTCAAAGAGACAAAGATTATAAAATTACGAAGATTTAACAAGAAAATTACCTGGAGAATATTCTAGAGGGATTCGGAATGTCAAACACTAAACCGCAAAATACTCCTATGGATATTGGGGAAATGACGAGCAGGTCCGAGAGGAGAAATGAGCCAGAGTCTGAAAAGCAAGGTTTTGAGCGACCCTTGAGTAAGGTATCTTTTAAAGAGGCGATTGGCACCTAGATTTATCTGGCCAATGCCACAATACAAGACATTGCTTTCTAGGTCAATTACTTGACTAGAAGGCAGACCAGTCCTTCTGAATAGCACTGTCTCAGCGTCAGGAGAATCTTTAGATATCTCAAGGGAACGAAATCGAATGGTTTGATCTATAAAGGTCTTGACAAGGCAGTGAGATATGTTCTGGGTAGAAGTTTCTATCCAGTAGCTGTCTGGTGTAACAATCGATTAGCAGTTTACTGTGTAAGGCAAGACATTGAATCTTATAAAATCTCAGTCTGTGTTATTGAGGCTTGTTAAAATTATTTTACTGAATCTCTTAGAATCCTATTGCATATCAAGCAATTATTCATACAAATATGTTCTTGTATCTACATTTTAAATTTTATTGTAAGAATATTATAAACACGAATTTAAAAATCTTATTTTGTAATATGCGTGGTATGATACAAAAGGGAGGAAGTGTCGGTGATATACTCGCTTTTCCAAAACCAATCATGAAGAAATCCGAAAGTTTCTTTAAATAAATATTTTATAACATATAGTCACTGTAAAAACAAAGTTTGAAATTTGCGCTGGACTTGTTTTCATTTTTGGCTGAGATTAAGATGGTAACTTGATGTAATCATAAAACTAGTATTTACAAAAATGCTCCTCAGTCTTAAAAGAAAAATAAGCCAATAATTGGTCTGAATTTTAATCTATTGGTTTGAAAGAAAAATTTAATTGTCTTTTCTTAGGATGAAGATACTTCTAGCTGAAAAAGACTGAAATGAACCTATTTTTCAGTCCTCGAAAGTTTTAAGTTGTAACGTCTCACTCGCGGCTCCCTCTATGCGACGCCATTTTCATTATTTGCATAAAGTTCATGATACGACAAGAGTGGAGTGATGTAACGCGTGCAATATCTGCAAATAATCATACCAGATAACATATTTTCATCTAATAAATACAGTGCGCACTTATATTTGCTCGTTTTTTAGGCTTCCTTTAAGCTTTAATTTTAGAAATTAAACCGAAGATAACACATTTTTATTTATATTCAATTGAAAAAAAGAACACGACAAAAAGAGTTTGTTTATTATTACGAAAATATAAAAAGACTTTCTTTGTTTAAAATAAATATTTTTTAGTAAAAATGGGTTAAAAATAAATTCAAATTTATATTTGAATAATTTATTTTGAATTATCTTTATTTTAAACAAAAACATTTTTTTTTTATATTTTCGTATTAATACATTTTTTTTATCTTGTTCTAGCCTATCCTTGCCCTGAATTTGAGTTTCAATGTATGCTTAATTTAAGCAATCTTGAAATATGATTTTTAAATTCAGGTTAGGTCTTAATTTCAGTTCATATTCTGCTTTGCGATCGAAAAAAAGTCTATCGAATGACTGCATTTCAGCATATTCTCTGAGTTGCGGTTCATTTTCAGTCCTTTTATCGGCTGAATTTCAGCCCTATGATGGTCTTATTTCTAGACTATTATCCTACGCGGAATTTAATCGGACGACGTCTACATTCGTTTACATCTTAAATCATGACCGTTCATGAGCTTAAAATCAGACTTTGTTTTTACAGTAAATGGATACATTAGAAAGTGATGTACTTCATTATTGTTGAATTCGACTTTTAGATGTAATTTTCAATAACACGTCTTTATAAATTTCGCAAACCTAAAAACTAAAGGAAGCCATAAAAAATAGATATTTCACTTATTCTATGGATCACTTATTCTATTACTTTTAAATTATTTAAATATGAACAGTTTTGAATGCTTCAACTTGGAAATTGTTCGATTAATAAAATTTTTAATTTAAAGTTGTTTCGGATGAACTATGTCCCTCTATATCTATGATTTTGCTTTATTCCACTGCGGGTATAGGTATAGTAACGCGTACAGTAACGTTACGCGTATAGTAAGTTTTTAAAATGGAATTTTTTTTGTTTGAATGCTAACACTCACATAGTTTTGTTTACCTGGATCCTAAATTCTATAGAGAAAAGACTTTGGAATAGACATAAGGATAAGACAGAAGTGGAACTTAAAATGAGAAGTTTTGTGCAACTAGAAGTAAGCTCAGTCTAGGGTGGTCCGAAAATGCATTGCAAAATTTTTTCACTTTAGAGGGTATGTCGCCCCCAGAAAGTTTCGATTTCCGGAGAAATAAAATCTGTAATTTTTTTTCTAAATTTAAATATTAACACGAATCACAGGGAACTTTGAAATCCCGTTTAATTAATACGGGGAAACAATGACCGAAAGATTTGTCTATTTGTGAGCCCTCGAAATCAGACTTCCAATCTATATCAGAGCGGGTGAAGTTTTCACCATAATCGTTGCTGCGCCAACCGCAAGAGCTCTACAGATAAATTATGATTGAAGACTACGCGCCACCGTAAAAGTTGCTGCAGCGACTGTTGGGACTATCGCAATAACAGTTACTGCCCCATACCCGAGCCGTCGCGGTTACTGCCACAATGAGATTTACATAGGATTCAGCCCTGTGCAACTCAAAGCTAAAAATGGGCAGACTTTTGGCTCGCCTGCGCATTAGTACTTCAATTGAGCAATTTGTGAAAGACATTTTGTAGAAAGTGATATCATCCACGAAAAATAAATTACTGGTCCTGACGGAACTGTTTTGGGAATGGTACGTAATGAATTAATTATCGTATGTTTAACAGCTTTAAAAAAATAATATTTTACAAAAACTAAATAATAATACCTTAATTCAGCTCCAAAAAATATTTTTTCTATTTATAATTCTTTTGTAAATTTTCAAAAATAATACAAATAATTTATGTGAGTACCAATAATTCATCATATTTTTTTGTCATTCTATTTTATATTGGCAATTTCAATTTGAGAACGTTACGTGTGATTGATAAAAATAATACTTTTTTTAAGGGTCTTGGAACCAAGTTTTAATTTCAAAATTTGATTTCCTCATTTTAATCACCAAATATTTTAATTCATATTTTTTCGCTCTGTATACGTACTTCTCTTAGAAATAAAAGAATGCCTATAAAGCAAAAAAATGTTTACTTTGAATGCTTTTTATTTAAAATAAGGAATTCGAAATCTAACATCAAAATTCAATCTCTTCATTTTACAAAAAACGTATTAAAATTATACATTTTTTCGTTCTGTATGCATACTTCTATTTAAAAAGTGAATTGTGCTACAGAGCGA
>JAAAKG020137467.1:0-12896 GCA_010014905.2 Druon quercuslanigerum
GGTGTAGATATACTGATTCTTTATATCAGGATAATTTTAAATTCGCTCGTCCACGCAGTGAAATTTTTTTCCGTGTTTTATAATCCCTCAGTTTATCCCTCTTGACTGAAGTTTCTTACCTCCTTTAATCTCGTCCATCCATCCTTATCCAGGAATGAAGTATATCTTGTTCCAAAACGTCATGTATCTATTTTCCATAGGATTTACTATTGTTTGAGTGATATGTTCTGTAACTGTGGTCAAAGAATAGTTGACCTTATGAAAAATAGACACATGACATTTAAGAATAAGATATACAAATAATAGAGTGAGAGAGATAATAAAAGGTAAGCAATTAGGGACACGAATAGCAACTCAGATATAGAATGAGAATAAAATTCATTCTAAGGAGATATAGACTAGGGAAAGATGAAAAGAAGTACACAGAGATAAACAGTATGTAATTTCAAAACATCTTACATATTTTTGATCAGAATAGGATTTTAATCGAAATAATTGAACTCATTTTAATTTTTTAGATATTCAAATATTTATTAACGTCTTATAGAACTTAAGTAATCGACATCGATTAAAAAATGAACATATAACCTTGACATGAATATACTACGGTACAGGCGACGTCTGAGTTCCAGGTATTCTGTACATTGTTTGAACATGTAATAAATTTGAGAAGCTCGAGTTTTTTCTTAATAATAATCATTATGTCAAAATATAAATCACCATGGCAAAAGTAGACGCTTACCAACTGGTTCTACTTTTTTTCTCGTTCGACAATTTGAGTTAAATTTTCTTAAAAAAAATAACTATAAGTAGAACATACAATAAAGAATAATCGATATTCATTAAAACATGAACACATATTCCTTAAATATATATTAGAGTGTACTGAAATCTCGAGATTTTTAAACCTCGAACTCTCCACATCTCCACTTTGGTAATTTTCAAAGGATTATAACTATCTTAATGCAACCTATTATCACATTCATGGTTTGCAATTTGTACTTTTCCATATCAGTTTCTCCAGTTTCACTGTTTTTAATAATACCTAAATCAAATAACTAAAATAAAATAAATAAAAACATTTCCACAATAATAATAAATATTTTTGTTTGAAACTTTCGGAAATGGTAAAAAACATGAAAAATTAAGTCTGTAAACTCTTTTTTCTTGAAAAATTGAAAAAAAGTTAATTCCTGTTTCACCAGCCTAATATTTTTTTTTTATTTTTTAAAAGCGAGAATGCACAGACGTACTTTTTCATGTTCTTTACCGTATCTCATAGTTTTAACCAAAAAATTTATTTTTGTGGAGAAAACCCTGAGAAAACTGATGTGGCTCATAGTAAAGAATATTTTTCCTTCTTCTTTCAGAAGAATTAAGATCTAATTTTTGGTTTAAAACGTGGTTTTGGTTAAGAATAATTTGTATCTGGGAAAAATTAAAATATCAACAGCAAAAGTTTACGCTCACCGCTAGTGTTAAATTCTCTTAAACTATCAACAAAAATCGTAATGAAGGTTTTTAAACCCTAAATACCAGTGAATTATGGTAGCACATCCTTGCAGACTACTGAGTTTCCAATTCATTTTCCTTGTTTACAGAAGGCATTGTGTCCTGTTCTTTTTCCTGATCATCCTATTGGGAAAAGTCAATTATTAAAAGTTACAGTAATCATATCTAAACTTCAGTAGTAAGTTCAAGTTATTTGAATTTTGAAAGAATTCATCTGACGGAATAAAAAGGGAATACCAGTTAATTTAAACGAAGGGAAATGGTGAATCTGTAAAAAAATCTCACCCTGCTCTTCTACCTCTGATTTGTTCATCGAAGTCTTGCTTTTTTTCATTATTTTCTTTAATGTTGTCAGTATCAATAAATTCAATTTCATTTTCCTTATCTTCGTTCGCTTTGTTTGGAGGTAATGCTGAAATAAAATTTAAAAAAGAACGTTAATAACAAAACGGAAAATAGGGTAAAAGGATAGAGATTTTCGAACTTACTAGTGTTTTTTTTGCAGTGTTTACTTCGTAGCTTAGTTATATGCTTGCTAATGATACTTGGTACTTCGTTCCGGAAATAATTTATCTGCACTGGGTTGTAAGGTAGTGTGCAGTGACGAGCCCAATGTTCAAAGCAATCTGGAAATTAATACAGACTGAAAACAATTTTTCTACCGAACCTTGTAAAGCGCATACGATTTTTCCGTTAAGGCGAGGGCGTGCTGTAGGGTTCGATTTTTTTATCCTGTTCGAACAAGCTCCAGTAGCACTACTGTTCATAAGCACCTTTAATCCAAATGTTGACTCAGCCAAGTGATTAATAAACGTCTGGGGAGATTTTGCCACCACCAAAACGCAGTCATATTTATCCCTTTCAATCCAGATGTTTCGTCCGATGTGAATCTGAAATAAAATTGAATTTAATCATTTCTTACTTGAAAGAAAGTGAAATTTGTAGATACAAATTACACGTAGGAGACTCGGACTTTATTTTCCGTTAAAGCACCAGCTTTGTCCAAGGTTTCTTTTCCAATTTTGTTGGCTGCATCTGTTTTAACGTCCTTAATACTTTCTGAAAGCAGAGGAATAGATCAATGCACCAATATTTCACTTAAATTAAAATTTATTTATGAAAATAAGCAATTACTGTATACATACTGTCCATAGCCTCAAGTCGTAACAATAACTTGTCTTGAAGACCCGAGTTCCTTCTATTACCTTCCAGCATCTCAGCTTGTAGTTCAGAAATTTTACTATCTTTTTTCGCAATTTCATTATTTTTTTCTTTCAAGAAATTTCTGAGGAAAGCGAATTTGTCCTTTGAGCCAATGTTTACTTCCTCGCTCTCTGACTGAGAGTCAAGATTTTCGTCACCTGAGTTTTTTTTGTCTGCTCTTTTACATTATTATCCGGAACTGGTTTTCTGAAGTTCGAACCGCCTTTTTTGTTTTCCTTTATGGATCTGGAAAGATGATAGCCATAAAATCTATGTTATTCAGTGAAGATAGTAACTTGAAACTATACTATATGAAGTAAAATACTTTGTCCACCTTTTGTGGGGGCGTAAGTTCTACATCAGAGCTTTCGCTCTCCTCGCTGCTGAACAACAGCGCCTCATCAATTTTTGCATTTCGTTTTTGAATTTTCGTTACTTTCGATTCTATCATGCTTGACAATTGTGTTGCTGCCGGCTGGTATACACGTTTGGTAGCTTTTTTCTGTAAGGCAGAAGAATTCTGATTTGAATTTTCAGCCTCTGAGCCTGATGTCCCTGAAGTAGCTTTATTCAATGGCGGGTACTTGTGACTCGCAGAGGCAATTCTGTTCACAGCTTCTTTCTTTGTCTCTATAATGCAGGACGTTTAACAATATATATAATTTGTCCACAAGGATACATACAAATTATAATTTGGTCAGTGCCAATATACTGAAAACATGGTTCGCAAGGGAGCATTCACATATCAAGCAACTTTAGGGGGGAGGGGTGGTCGTGCTTCGTTATGGTCTGCTATTCTGGGGGAGGGGTGTTTTGACCCGATTACGTAACATTTTTAATTTGGGAATTTTCTGCACCATCAACTTTGTATATCAAAATTTCTAAATAAATCATTTTAATTCATCACAAAATTTATTTCTCAATGCTTCTAAACATTATTGATAAAAGAGAAAATTTAAATTGCAAATTATTATTTATTTATGTAAAATAATTCTCTTCCTAACTTTTCGCTACTGCACTATAATTTGTAAACTTTCCTACATTTTTGAAGATATAAGAAAAATTAAATTATGGGAAAAACTTATTTTGAAGAATTTGGTAACATTAAAATATAAAAAAAATGTTTCAAGAAAATAAAAAAATGTGCTCAAATTTCTTGGGAAAATTTAAAAGATTAAAAGTCAATTTTTGAACGTTTTGAATGATTTTTCAAAATTTTGAGAAAAATTCGAGTCAGTTAAAAATATTTTTAGGAATTCAAGACGTCTTAAATAGATTGTAAATATTTAAAAGCTTGAAAACATTTCCGAAAGTTTACCAAATATTTTTCGATTTCTTCCAAACTTCTAAAAGTTGCAAACATCTTTTAAAAAGACTCAACTTTTCCCTAAAAAATTTGTAAAACCCTATGAAATAAAAAAATGCTTAAAAATCTTCTAGATTCTTTTCTGACACGTCTGAAATATTCAAAGATCGTTTTTTAATTTTCTCAAGAATCTCAAAAAATTATATTTACATAAATTTAAAAGCAAACTGATAATACTTATTTTCTTCTTCTCAATTCTCAGAATATAATTTTAACTCAAAATTTTTATGTTATATTATTATTAATATTATTTAGCATTTTTTATGGTATGAAAAAAAGTTTTGAATTGGTGAATTTCAATTAGTACTTACATTAGGTAAATTCGATATTTTTTTGAGTAAAAAAATATTGTAAAAGCATTTAGGGTTACATCACAATATTGTTCCAATCATTTATACACAATATTTCATCTTAAAAAACCTTTTTTTTATTTAGAAAACGTCTATTATGTTTTTAAACATATTGCAAAAAAAGTTACGTAACAGCGGAGTGGGGAAGGGGGGTTCAAAGGATATGTTACGGTGTTACATGGGGAAGGGGGGGTTACAAGAAGGTCGAAAATAATGTTACGTGATATGTGAACGCTCCCCAACTGGGAAATATAATCATAATCTCTGCGAAAATGGAGGTGAGAGAAATCAGGTGCCGCTGTCCTGTGGATTTGAAACATTAAACTCGTTCTACTGAAAAATGTATTTAAGTGCACCCTGATCCTTTTTCATCGTAACTCCTCGAATTCACATAAAAATTCCCTCTCAATGTACACTTTTTGGCAGGAATAATTTTTGTTGGAAAGGGCCCATTTAAGTATGATGTATCGTATTTTTATGCAACTGCCTTTCGTAATATTTATAAACGAAAAGATGAAAAATTTGTCAGTTGTGATTTCTTGTTTTTTCAATAATTGACTGATTAATACTTTTATTGTAATTTTCGACATTTACAAATCAAAATATAAACATTTGGTGAATTATTTTGATTTCTTGAGGATATAATTGTTTTTTTTTATTTTCTTTTATAAACGTTACAAACGGCAGTTACATACACTTTGTAAGATGAGAGCCTATAATACTTCCGATCAAAAAATAAATCCACGCTGTTATTTTCTCTGCTCAAAATTTAAGAATTTTCAATTGTAAAACTCCCAAGTTTTAGTATTCCAAAAAACATTCTAAATTACACATTTTGTATTTTAAATACTAAAATCCAAACGATTCCAAACTTCTTTTAAAACTGAAATTTTTTTTTAATTACAATTGTGAAATATAACCTACAGTGTAAAAATGAGATTACTGTAAAATTGTGATTTGAAATTCTCAAAACTAAGGGAGCGTTCAGATATTATTGCACACGCCAATGGACAACATTATTGTTTATTTAATATCAGTTATATAGCATTTTGTATTTTTGCTGTCGCTATAGGATAAGTTTGTAGTTTTAATACAATCTCCATCATCAAAAGCTTATTTTGATGAAAATTCAAAAAATTAGAGCATTTTTAAAGAGTTACAGCATTTACAAAATTCAAAAAAAGAAACGAAAATGAAAATTTCAAGCTAAACAATGCACGATGTGAAAAAAAGTATAGACAGGAAAAACTTTTCTTTTTCAAAGCCCTACAAGATTGTCACAACAACTTTCTATATTTTCTTGAAAAATCGAAAAGGGTTATATGTGCAGCATTACTATATCCTAAACGACTGACAATTATTAAAAATCATTAAAATATTGCATTTTTTAATGAAATGAAAATTGAAATTTGAAATACCATCCACAATTAGTTTCAAAAAGTGGAAATATCCGTATTACTCGTATAAAAACCTAAACTCCTTATTAAAAATTAAATTTCAGTCAAAAATAATACGATTTCATGATATTTGAAATAGCATATACTCTATTGCAGTTACACTGTAGTTCTTCATTCGGTGTTATAATTTTTTGGGAATTCTTTTTCTTATATTCTGAAAGTTTACAAAGAAAAACATTAATCAAAAAAATAGTTTTCAAGAAAATAAAGGTTGAGAATAACTTTTTGAACATTTAAAAACTGTGGGAAAAACCAGTAGGAACTAACCTGCTCTTAGGTAATAGGTATCACATGCCCTTGAATTATATTCTTTTGTTTTTACCCAGATGCGTTTTCAGAATAATAAAAAATAAAATAAAAATTTTCAAAAAATCTTTACACCGAATGATGAACCAATGAAATATGCTATAACTCATTAACAATTTAATCGTTTAAAATTAAAAGTGCACTTAACAGAGCTTACTAGAAATACAATATATTGTTTGATTTATCAGAAAGATATCATTTGTGCTCCGCAAGGCGGACATTTAGTGGACATTTCCTTTCGAGGTTAGGCCGGTTAAGGTTTCTGCCTTCATTTTATACATTGGACAATTGTAGAACCTGCTACATGACAATATGCAGATATACACGTATAATGTACTTACTCATGACGAATAAAACAAATGCAGAACATTTTTTACTGGCACCCTTCTCGCAATTGATGTTAAAAAGTTTACTTCGATCGAAGCACGTAGCATCAAAATCGCTGATTATATAACTAGTGTTTATCACGGCGACGTCAGAGTGACCCGCACCCCAACGTGAGTACTTTACACGCGCACATATTATTTTCACTGAACTATAGAAATGACTTTTAATTTGCTTGACGACGTTTTTTGTCCCACGCACGCAATGCTAGTCAAACAATGAAGCATGCCGGCACCGAAATACGCACCGGGTCGGTCTCGATGGGTTGGCGTCATCACGTGACTAATTCATTCTTTGGTGGGGCCAATGAAAGTTGTTGAGAGTGGAACCAGCCAATCAGCACATAACTTGCGGTGTTGGAGATTACGCTATGGGAAAGAAGGTTATGGTTTTTATTTATATATTTTTTAATTTCCACTTTTCACTGACAAAAATCCACTTTATTTATTTATTGTTAACTTTGAAATCCAATTTTTATTTTTTAAATCATTATTATTCTAAATTTTTAATTAAAATTTAGTAAATTAATTGAGTGAAAATTTTTTCCCTACGTTATTATTACTTTTTCATTATTATTAAATAATTTCCATATAATAAATACTTTTCAAAGAATTTACCATCATTCTTCATTTCTCCCCTTTTTGTTTTACAAGAATACTATTTTATTTATATTATGATAACATTTAATTTAAAATTCTCATATTGGCTTATAACCGGTAAGGAAGTTTATTATATATTTTTTTCCGGCTTACCTGCATTTCAGGGTTATGCGCATTATAAGCTCTTATGCCTAATACTCTTGCATGCGGTTCTAGATTATCATTTACTGCTTGATTTCCAATTTCCTCCGGTAAGATTCTTCTCAACATTCTTATGATCCAGGGACCTTTTATTAAATTAATAATAGCTGTAACCACCATCACCACTATAATTTGGAAAACTATTTCATGAATCATCTTCCTTGTTTTGTTTTTTTTTCCTTTTGCACGCGGTCGCTATCAAAGTCAATCTCTAACTGAGAATGTTTTCCTTTCTGCGCCTCAGAAGTATCAACTTTCAGAAAGGGTCCAACTCATTTTTAAATGAGCCAATAAGATGAACCCATTTAAACTCAACTTTATCGCACCAATCATCCTCTTCATTTTTCCATAAGGATATTCAATTTTAATTTTTATAAAATTTTTCAGGTTTAGAAACATTAAATGAACTTGCTGACAATTGCACCTTCTCAGATAAGTATTACAACCCCCTTTTATTATTTTAATAAATCTAATCAACAAGAAATATTTCTTTGAGTAAATTTTGAATTAATTATTTTTCAGATAAGTTGTTCCAATAATTTGGGCGATCATGGTGCTCAACTAAAGTACCCTATGAGTATGCACAAAAAAAAATTTATCTAACTTCAATTAACTTTGAATATTTGTTTCTATCCTGTCTGTTTCTCTTTCTTTCTCTTTTCCTTTTTAAATTTTCCCCTTTGTTTTTCCACCGACATCGATAACACATAATAGATGCTAAACCATCTAAAACAATTTGAAATTAAAGAACTAATTTAAATAGTTTCTACTTCTCGTCAATCTCCCTTTCAAGGAAATTGATTATTTTTAATCTAATTTCATCATTTTGTTCAATTTCATTTTTTCTGTAAATCTAGTTGTAAACAACAAATTTTTACTTATGACATTTTTGAAAAACGAAACTCTTCGATTTTAAGTATGAAAATCTCGTCTTTCAATGTTCGACGTGCCCGGTTGCTTATTCCTGATTTATTAATCAATCGTCACATGGGTATGAGCACAGTTTTAATCTGTCCAAATGCACGATTGCAGTTTTGTTTGGACGTAGTCGAATTAGAGCATTTCTTTCACCTATTATTTTCTCTAAAATAAAAGGGCGTGAATAACATGGATCAAATTTCTTGTCTTTCCTAATCATATTTTTTAAATAAACTTGATCTCCTGATTTAAAAAACTTAGGATTCTGTTTTCGATCATAATATAGTTTTGATCTTTCTTTCGCCTTTTGGATTCGCTCCCGAGCCATTGATTGGCAATTATCTAATTTTTGAAAAAGATCTCTCAAGTAATCAACATATGTTTTATCTGGTTTTGTTGTGGAAAAACTGGATAGTATATTTGCCTCTTTTCCAAATAAATTACTATAGGATGTGAAACCAGTAGCTTAATGTACACTGGTATGTAGGAGAAAACAGCTTACCTTCACCATTCGTCCCAATTTTCCGCACCCTCACAACTTCTTAAATACTCTATTAGAGTATGATGACTCCTCTCAAGCGAACCGAAACTCTGTGGATGATATGCAACCGATTGATTTTTTTTATGCGAAATATTTTGCAGAAGGTTTTCATCACTTTACTAATAAGATTCGATCCCTGATCGGTGTGTATTATCTGAAGACAGCCATGCCGAGAAAAGAATTGCTCGGCTATAGCATGAGCTATTTTAAGCGAGTCGATGTTTTGCAAAGGAATTGCATGTGAGTATTTAGAGAAATTGCACTGAATTGGTAAAATGTGGGTATTTCCTTTAGAAGTTACTGGTAAGGGCCCTACTAAATCTATTCTGTCAATTGTGTCTGTGATAATCATTGGTTGTCGAGTTTCCCTACGAACTAACTTGTTCCTGTGACAAATTTTGAATGTTCCTACAATTCCTTGAACGTCAGCTTTCATATTTTCCCAATAATACTTATCTCGTTTTTGGCAATATGTTTTATACATACCTATGTGACCCCCAACAACTGATTCATCGTATTCGCGAGCAATTGCATCTCGCTGAGTTATTGGTGGAATCATTATTTCACCTAAAGAAATTACTATTAACAACCCAGTATTAGAAAAATGTTATCGCAAGCCCTGCTGAACAACAGTCCAGGATAAGTTTCCTAAATTATTTCCATATTTGGGTACCTTGACAATTTTTACATTTAACTTAATCATAGCTCTTTTCAATGCTAACACAGCTTTAGAAACTTGATTCAGAAAGACTTCATCTCCTTGCCTTTCATTCACAATTAGGCTAAAAAAATATCTATTATTTTTCGAGAAAACCATTACCTCACCAACGTTGGGATTTTCTCTAATTATTTCATCCGGAAACAAAAACTTGTGCTCCACTAAATCCTTGTATGCTTCACAGGAATTACCACCATTTGCCCACCATTTGTCCCTTGCCCATGTATAGCTTATCTTTACTATAATCTATACATGCTTCAGACACAACTCTAATAGAAATTTCTTCACGCGGACAACTACTCCCTTGGTTCCGTAATAATCTTCCGCACCAGGCCAGTTGTCTGCCTCAAGTTTTGAATTCCCACGTTGAAATTAGAATTTTAATAAATTTCTCAAGATCCTGTAAGCCTACGATTGTTGAGGAATAACTGGTGGCTCTATTCAATCGTTTACAATCTTGGTGCATTTGATAACACCTTAGCTACCGGGAGAAAAACCACCCAAAACCCTGGTAGAAGATGTGGCTTTCCAAAACGATATTTATGTTGAAGGTCTGTGAGATATCTGTCCTTAAAACTGTTCAATCCGTGACACTTGCACTTCTAATTTTTATTGTAATTGCAGGAATCTGATGGGCCCATGCTCTGGTGCAAGAAATAGACACGACATAGTTACAGCGGTTCACATTCTGGATCCGCGAGGAGTTCGATCAATGTCATCAACAAGGGATTCGGCTCAGACCTTTCTTTTTTAAAAAAAATATTGTTGCTCAGTAATCGTGTCATAATTAACCGGAAAGAGTTCACCTTTATTTATTCACTATTTCACAATTAACTAAAAATAAAATTAACTTGGTTCCATTCTCTGCATTTATCAGTCACTTTCAAATATAAATGTTCCCTCAGTGCAGCATTTCCCACCGCTGTCACCAATTTGTTACGCCCCTGGCGCTGTAGTTGAATTGCATCCTGTTGTAGCCTGACGCTGAGTCGTTAAAGAGTGAAATCGTTGCTGCCGTTGAATGGTTGAAACCATAACTGGGAGAACTATGCAGGTTTTGAAAAATAAAGAACACTACAGTCACTACATTCACTACATTCATATAATCCATTGGCACATAAGCAACCTATTTGTTATTTTAAAAATTAGGATTGTCAGTTAATTAAATATTTTAATTCGACAGTGGCCGAACGCGTTGTCGCGCTTCGTGTTTACAATTGAAGCTGTATATTTCAGATTTGATCATATCACATAGTCAACAAAATTAATCTAAGTACAATTTATTAATTTGAGAGACGCAGATTTTAAGTAGTAATTTCGGTTCGGAGATACAAATATCTACCGTTTTTCTGCTGTGCGCTCATTTTTATAAACCTCATTTTGGGCGGAGTAATTCCCCTACTCTAAGTCCCCAACCAATAAAATTACTGACATCATACGGTTTTATGTTCATTTTTCCAATTAGAAAATATGTCATATGGCTCCACCTACTAAATTTAAGTCGCAAAATGAGCCACCCGATGATTGACATTTATAAACAGTGATAGTCCAAAGTCCATGCTTATTGCGTTTTACTTCCGTATAGTTGGCGCTTTAATGTCATAAATGATACTAAGAATAATACTATGACTCATATTTTGGTCTAAAAATAGCGATGACCTAACGGTGCACTTAATGTTAAGTTTAGTATTCCTTTTGCTACAAGACAGAGAAAGATATTGCTTTTAGCTTTAATTTCTTATTTTGTTGCTATCTTATAACATTTATATAACATTATTCTGCCCTTATAATATTGCGCTATACCGCAAACTAATTTGGATTCTCCCGCCAAATCCGCCATCTTCAGTCATGCGCGGTAGTATTTTAGTTCCCAATTTTTGCTCTCTATCATACGTCGCAAACCGTGTATGAACGCAGTGCCGCAGCACAGAAATTTTTTCCCGGGACTATACACGCATCTATTACGTGGGAAATCCAGATATTCAAAATAAACTCACATAACTTTTTTTTTAGTTTTGGAGTGCTATACATTCGGACAGTTGCAAATTCGGCCGCCGTAAACGAATCACACCGTACGAGTGGAATATCTGCGACTGAATATCTGAAATTATATTTTTTGACTTACTATATTCTCCGCAACGTTTTCTTTTTCTCGCTTTATGCAAATAAAATCCAGATAAACTTCACAAAAACACAACGTCCCATCTCACAACAAAACACTTGCAGCTTTCAGCTCTCACCTCTCGCAGATATTCAACATATAAGGTAGAGAAACTGTCCAATTCAGCGTAAGCCATCCCCTGAACTGTGTCTGAAAATTCGAGATTCATTTTCCATTAGCGCCCATTGTCGTTTGGTATCCTTACTATTACGCCATGATTTCCGGCTATAAAGGATATTTAGCTTCTGTTTAGTTTCTATAAGAGTGAAAAATTATTTTAAAAAACAAAATTTGAAAGAAAATCAATTTTTTTCTGAAAAAATATCTATGTGAAGTTGTAGAAATTGTTGATCAGTGAGTTTTATTAAATCTGTGAAAAGTACATGATATCTTGTAGGTACGCAGTTTTACAATTGGAAGCATTATTCTTTGATTAATATCTCATGTGTGAAATTATAAAATTACTTAATTTTAAATTTAAATTTGATTCAATTTGATTAATAGCTATTGATAAATCTAGCAGTATTTCTAAAACATTGTTTTATTTAAGCGAAGTACAATTAATGAGAAAGCAATATCAATGTAGTCGAGAAAATTTGTTTTTGTTTTTTTTCTTTCTCCTTTACATATGTATAATTGTAAGTTTCATCCATTTTTCATCATTGCCGGCTTTTTTCGCTTTTAAGAAGATTCACTACTTTTATTCGTTAGATTTTTATTGAAACGTAAGCTTTTTTCAATTGAAATTCATATGAATGGATTTTATACAAACCCTTTGAAATATACTGAAGTTTGTGTATACCTGGCATTAACATTTCAACCTGAAATTAATTCGATGATTTATTTCATTATTTCAGAAACCTATCACTGTTGATAAGCCGTTTGCTCTTGTAAAATTTTTATGTACTGACGCAGCAAACGTGCACTCGAAGGTGCCAGCAGAGTTTCAGTCCATCTTCCAAGATAAGGATGACATGCCCTTCTAAGTGTGATTGTGGCCAGATATAGGAAACAAGCCTTGACTTACAAATTTAATTTCAAGCAAAGCTGAAGTCAATAAACAGACGTGCAACACGGAGAAAAATGGATGTTCAAACGTAAAGTCTAGATGTTTAGGATTAACATATTTTATGTTTAACTATAGGACAGCAATCTAGATTTTTAAAGTTAACATCTGTAG
>JAAAKG020137468.1:0-12896 GCA_010014905.2 Druon quercuslanigerum
TTTTTCTCCTGCATAATAGTTTAATTCAATGGCCGTTTTCTTTAATTCATAATTTTTAAAATATTTATTGTAATCGGGTTCGCTTATTAAAGAAACTGCAGACAATTCCACAATTCACAGGTCAAACTTGGACTGAAGCCGCTCAAAAATGGGACTGCGAATTATGGACGACTTCTGTTTATCATCCTCGTCCAAATCTCACAGAACGGCGAAACCAGGAGGCCAAGAAGGGCCTCAGGCTCCGCCTCTACGAGAGTAACCAGTGTACGTGGGATAGCCATCTTCCAGCTCTTCTTTTCGGTCTACGGCGACGGCGGAATGCCGCAACTGTGGTTACTCCAAACTATCTGCTTTTCGGGAGAACAATTCTTAGACCTGGAGAATGGCGTTTCCAGGAGTTGCGTAACCTGGAAGAATCCGAAGAACATCAGCAAAGAGAAGGAGAGGCCCGACAACACCAGGTTAATTACCAATCCGGCTACGTACCCGCACCAGTATCAACCACTCCTCGATTTTCAATTGAAGACTGGGTTTACACTCAAAGTCATTTACTTTCCAACAAGGTTGAGAGATTTAATGCCAAGCTTGCCCCGTCCCGTTTAGGACCATATCAAATCCTAGAGAATATTTCGGGAGAAGTTTACTGGGTTCTAAAGGACGGCACAACGCAGAAAGTTCACGGAGACACCTTGGTACCTGCACCGCTACGTACAATTCCTACAAGGGTTGCTGTCCACCAAGACTCAAGCGACGGCGAGCAGCCGCACCCCTTTTCACATTCACAATCGAGTGACGACAAACAGCCGCACACCTTTCTGGACATCGCCGTACAGGCGCGTCCACGTAGCCCCGAGATGGAACCGCTTCCGGTCCGAGCAGTACGGACTGCCAACAACACGTCATAGTCAACCACACACTCCTCGTGGGGGACTGAATCGAGCGATGACGATCCATCACGCTCAGCTGTGACCGCCGCTGTACAAGCGCATCCACCTAAATTCTAAGCTGGCCTGCTTCCGACCCGATCTTCAGTTCCAGAAGAAGAAGACGTAACGAGTAACGCCGGGCGGCGTTACCCCTTACGAGCCAGAGCACCGGTGAATTACCGCGACCTTCGCATGTATGCACCTAGGAAAAGGCGCAATTAGTTTTAAGGACAGTTTTGTAAAAAATAGTGAAATTAAGGACCTTTTCATTGTACATTAGCATTTTAATTAACTCTATGTTTATTTATTTAAGAATATCGGTAACTTGTCACGATAACATCTGCATATTGTGCATTTATTTTTTTTTAAGTTTTTAATTTCTTGACGAGTAAACCGATGGTCTGTCCGGGAAGGGGTGGACTTGATATATTTCACATTTTTAACGACCATCGATTTAATCCTCAAGCTTGTTTTGGGATTCAAGCTTCCGTTTTTTCGAGAATAAGTCTGCCAAAATATCCCCGAAATTTGGAGAGTTGAAATCTCAAGCCCATGCTTGTGGTACATTTGTTTTTAAGTTTTGTTTTATTAAATAATAGGCGATTTTTGATTTCGGTTGCTCGTCAGAAATAAAAATAAAGTTAATGCCTCATTTAAAGTTAGGAGTGTCCTTTTTTAAATGTTTTAAATTCCACGTAAAGCTTCAACTGTCTTGGAAGTTAAAATTCTCGCGAACCGGAGAACCGTCAATTTTCGCGGAATTCCAATGGGCGAGAGGAGCGGGCGACTAATGACAGAGCTCGATCCGTTCTCCCCACCGCTGGAACACGCGCGAAATCGCTCGACGGTTTGGGAACTGCCAAAAATCGGCAAGGGTTTTTAGTCAGTAGCTTTTCGCCCGAGAAGCGCATCGTATTGTAGAGCACGATCTATAAGGATGATAATTTGCTGCAATTTGTACAAATCAATACTCTTAAATTAAATTCATTTTTCTTTTACTTCAAAATCCGGCTCTTTTTATTAACCCAGTTTTTTTACAATCTCTATATTTACGAATACCAGAATTACCAAGATTTTAGTCTCCAGTCAAAACGTTTAGGAGTCATCCGGGATCCCGGATCTTCAGCTTCGAGAGTGTCACAGCTTTCTCCATCGGTGACAAACAGGTGAGCTAAGTGTCCGCCGGATTTTCGTCATTAGTGCGGCACTGTCAGAAAATCTGGCGGACGATCCGAATTTCGCTTATCGGTAGTGCGTGGCGCGATCGCGATTTCTTCCTCGTTTGTTCGCTTAGGATCGGCGGTTGGCGACCGAACGACCTAGGAAGGGGCTCGATTCTGGAGTTATTACCCTGTGGTTGTGACTTTCGAACGAGTCTTTCGCGTTTTTTTTCTTCATTAGAGTACGGACCGCGACATCTTCGGTTTTTTTATCCCTTCGCGCGGATCCTTTCGTTTGTCGTTTGAGCTTTTTCTCTATCGCGAGATTTACACGATTTTTAGCCGCTTATGTCCCCATTTGATCCATCGGTGCCCTCCGATGATCGGAAGCCCTACAAGCGTCCCGGCAAACCCTGAAAACGTTTAAATCGCAGCCGGAGGAAGAGCAAGAAGCTAGCTTCTTTCGTCCCGGGAGACAGCACATGCCGCTCTTCCCAATGGGCCTTTATCTTCGCCTTCGTTTCCGCTGACTGGAAAGTCACCGAGTCCCAGCCTGGTTTACTCATCCAGGCTATCGTCTCCACGCCCGGTTTCCGCCTGTTTGAACTACGACTGCAATCTCGGAATTTCTCTCCTGTCGCTCCCTCTCGTGTCAATCGAGAGACGTTCACCATTCCGGCACTCGCAGAGTCCCCGACCGAAAATCTTCCCTCGGCTACGGAACTCTTTCGCCGGCTGGAGACAAATTTAGGAAGCCTATTTCCTCCGCACCCCGCAAGGTCACGGTCAGGCGTGCCTTGTTTTAGCTAATGAACGTTTTCCCTTAATCTCGACAAATCTTCCCCTAAAGAAGGGAGTTAAATTTCTTTCCACTCCCATTGATAACCGGAACCAATATCAATTACCAAGAAATATTACTAAAGCTACCAAGAATATAAGAAATTTACAGTTTTTTTAGTAATAGTGCAAAGAATCATGTAAAATTACTCATTTGGATAGAATTTTAAAAATAAATATCAAAAACAAGACAATCATTTATCAAATCTAATAAACAGTTATTAATTACGCACGCAGACAAAAGTAATATCGCAGTCATTCTGAACAAGGAATCATATTTGGAAAAAATGCAAGACTGATTAAATGACATAACAACACATGAAAAACTAGGGCTGGGTATCTATACTACACATATCCGATCTACACATGTGCAACTGTGCACATTGCGTGTAGACAATAAATTAAGGTGTTCAACTCTACACATTTAATTCACCACGTGAAAGTCTTCACATATAAGTGTACACATTCAAGTCAACACACTTAATGCACCATGCAAAAATGCGACACATTAAATAGTAAGTCGACAATGTCTACACATTAAAGTCTACACAGTAAATTCACACATAATAACACTGCACATTAATTCTTTTGAATTGTCCGTTTTGTTGTCTGATAGGTCTACACTTTGAAACTGTGCACATTAAATTGTACACGTTCAACTGTGCTCACTAAAGACTACACGTCAAAACTGTGCACATGAAACTCTGCACATTGAAGTACGCGCTAAGATTATAAAAAATATTATTTTTATCAGTTTATTATGAATAATAATTTATAAATAATAATAAGTTTGATTATGAATTATAAGTTTACATGCAATTTGTCAGCAAAAAATAACATTTTTATTCTCCTGTGAATACACCACGTTGATATTGTTTTATGCAGGTAAAGGTTAACCAGGAATGGTATCTATAAATAAGACTTATATAATAATAGATAGTAACCTCGGTGATTGAGCCGTATTTTAAGTAGTAACAATCCCAATTATAGCTGTAGGTCCCACTTTATGCACTTGATTGCCACCTAGTATGTGCGTAGTGAAGTAAAAAAGAAACCAGCTTTACATACTTAACATGTCATATATTATAGGCATACTACACTACTATCTGTTTCAAAAATCCTGGCCCCTCTACAAATCATTGAATAACTCAATTTAAAAAAATTGCTTATAAAAATGAAAAACATGTTGTTAAACCTCATTTCATTACGAATAAGTACAGTATCAATTGACCGCAATATGTCCATAAATTTTGATGCAAAATAGCGAATAAGGTGAAATAACGGGGTTAAAAGCACCTTTTACAAGTAGGTCAACTTTCAAACGTCGTATTTTGAGAAAAAAATGCACGAATTGTTTTGAAAAAACTCGAGTAGTTAGCTTTCCCATAAAATGTAACTAGTTTGTTAAAAAGTACTTTTTTTAAAATATATCTTTTTTTAGTAGAAAATTCTACCATTTAATTGTAAATTCATCTACTTTGATGAAAATGCATATTTTTGGGAACTAAATTAATCTGTTTGGTTAGAAATGCAACTGTTTTACTGAAAATTAGTCTCTTGTAGTCAGGTATCAACTATTTTGTTGAAAATTCGTTTTTATGTTGAAAATTCGTCTTTTTGCAAGGAAATAGAACCTTTTGGTTAAAAATGCTACTCTTTGATTGAAAATTAATCTTTCGTAACTAGGGATTCAACTATTTTGTTAAAAATTCGTTTTTATGTTAAATGTATGTTTTTTTTGTAATAAAAAATTCAACTAATTTATTGTAAATTCATTTAAGTCGTTGAAAATTCGTCTTTATTGCAAGAAAATTATATCTTTTTGGGTTAAAAATGCTAATCTTTCATTGAAAATTAATCTTATGTAGTTAGGGATTTAACTATTTTTCGGAAAATTCGTTTTTATGTTTAAAATATATTTTTTATGTAGTAAAAAATTCAAGTAATTCATTGTATGTTCATTTATTTTGTTGAAAATTTGTTTTTCTTTTGCAAGAAAACAAATCTTACTTGTCAATGCTTACTTGTCAGTTATAATAGTGATATCAAATCGGAATCATTTTATTGAACTGAGTATCTGTTTGCTGCAAATGCACAAGATTTTCGTAAATCGACAGCCAACGCAGATGAAATCCCTCGAACTTTAAGTTTTGACAGCCGAATGTCTAGGGATTTAAAAGCGTACCGTTAAACGGGTTTCAAAAGAAGCTGCGAGTACTAAAGAATTACAAGAGCCACATCAGAAGGAAGTTAATGATTTCTTACTTGGAGTGATAAGAAGAAAACTATTTGACTTGTACATGGCAAAAACATTTCCATCCGTCGAAGAATTTAAAAAAAAATTAATTGAAGACGTGCCAGATTTCCCGAAAATTAGCAAAACGACTTTGTGGAAAATATTAAAGAAAAATGATTTCTTATACCAAAAATTGCAAAGGAAATCATTTTTAATGGAGAGTAAAACAGTGGCGGACAAACGAAGGCAATTTCTTGATTCCATGAAATTCTATAGAGAACGGGGATGAAATTTTTTTTCGACGAAACATGGTTTGGTGCAAACCACACACTTTCGACAGGCTGAGTCAAGCACATTTCAGGAGAGTAGTAGAAAATTACGAAATTTACAGAAGCGGCGTTCAAACGATCGGAAATTGTCGTGGTGGTTTCGTAACTCCGTGTGGTGTTGGCAAAAAAGTGATCATTTTGCATATAGGCAACGAAAATGGATGTGAGGAGACCTACATGAAATGCTTTATCGGGAAGAAAGGTTCAGCTGATTATCACGAAGAGATGAACGCCAAACATTTCGAGGAATGGTTGCGGCATGTCCTGACTGTGTTGCCTGATCATTTCATCGTTTTTTTGGACCAAGCACCATACCACACAATGCTCAATCCGCAGTACCGAAATCCGACGACGGCTTCACGGAAAGGCGACATTATTGAATGGGTTCTTCAGCGCGGAGTTCCAACACCGACAGATGGTACGCCTTTTGAAAAGAAAAAAAAAATAACTTTTGCATCTGTTAAAGCAGTATCGCTATCCGAAAACTTATTTATTGAAAAAGGTTGCAAAGGAAATAAGATTAGACAAACTGAAGTTACTCTGGCTTCCAGTAGCTCATTGTGAGTTAAATTCCATTGAACTGATTTGCCATTAACTTTATGGCTCAAATGTGATGAGCAGGCCCAAAAAATTGAGGACGAGTATCGCGGTCATCAACATGAAATCGTTAAAGCAATAGGACCTCTTCTTAAAAACATTGGAGATGATAGTGATAGTGACAGTGAAAACTTCGATGATAATGATAATGCTGAAAGCGATGATAACGATGACAGACGTGAAGATATGGATCATGGAATTAATGGCAGAAGCTAATACGAGTGATGTAAGTAGAAATCTTTTTCAAAGTATTTAAGAATTGCAGAAACATGTATGTTAATGCGGTTATTTTTTAGAATCTTGATACATCAAATAATTGCATAAAAATATGTGACCTACAGTTTATTAAAAGAAGAACAAACAAGTTTTGGAAAAAAATGCCTTTGAAACCAATTTTAGCCTGGAATTAATCAGATTTTCGCTTCTTCTTTTCTCATTCAGTTAGAGGATCCTTAAAGGGGATAATTTTTGTCTGAGACTTATTTCACGTATGCTGAATAATTCTTGCAGCAAATGAAAAATTAAGTTTAAGAAAAAAACTCTTTAAGAATCAACTGGGTTTGCAGATATTAACCGATTTTGTGCGATCTTTTTTTTTTTGCTTCCTCGTAATAATATGACAAAGGTAATGCAGACGGTTAAAATTCAATTTTCGAACATTAAATTTTCGATCTCGAGATTTTGAAAATTCGAGCCAGGAACATTTTAGTCTGCGGAAATATGTCCCCGAAATTTTTTTAATGGATATTGTGCAGAAAGGTCTCCTGAATCCAACGGTATGAGGTGCTTTCGCGAGCTGACAGTTGTTCTCGAGGTATTGTTAGTCAAACATTTTTACATAAGTAATGCTAGGTATCCTAAAATTATTGACATTATAAGAAATTTATTTTAAAACTCTTAGGTCTTTTTGAAATAAACAGTTTTTGTCCTGTGCAATTTTTTGCATGCCTCATACTTTTTGCAAAAAACGCAAAAAAAGCATATTCTAATAATTGATTTTTATTCATTGTTTTCTGGTTCTTTTGCAGATGTGTCTACAGGATTAGTTACATTGTGCTAAGGCGCAATCAATATCTTTTCCACATTTTTGCATCTGACCCATAGTTTATATAAAAAAAAACACGAACATGATTTGCAACAAGGTTTCTTTGAACCCTATTGTAGCCGACATTTCTTAAAATTTTCACATTTTGTTTCCTCATTTTCTTAAAGAAAAAATAGAGGGATAATGTTTTTATAAGACTTTTTTCCGTACCTCGAATAGTTGACTTAAAAGTAAAGAAATTAATTTAAAGGAAAAGACATTGTTAAAGATCAACTGGGATGAAAAATATTAACCGATTTTCTTCAATCTTTTTTTGATTTTCTCGTAAAAATATAACGAAGGTAATGCAGCATATTACAATTCGATTAATAAATATTTTTAAAAATTTGCATTTTTCTCAAAAGACTCCAATCTTGCAACAACGGGAAGGTCGCGCCAGGCAAATGACCGTCCGCTCGACCGGCACGAATTTTCTAACCATGGGGGGTCGCACAAGGGAAAAGCTTGAAATACGGTAGGACTTTCAATCAGACAGGTCGAAGAAACAAAACTTAGCTACACTTCCTGGTAGTGACGTATCTCAAAATGTACAATGCCCTAAAATTTTACTGGTCGTTACAGGCCGGTCAATTTTCATGTATAGAGCACTGGCTTCCGTCGCGTGGACTCTGTGGAGTTTTTATACGCGTGCGCCTACCTATCACAGTCAGTGGATAAGTTTACGAGTGAGGACTTCCCTCCTAGGATTTCGATGCGACGAGTCCCGATGCGACAAGTCCTACTGTATCTACATTGTTACAAAATTGGAGACGGTTGTGAAAATCGAAAATTCGTAAAATATTTATTATATAATTGTACTATTCTGTATTATCTTCGTTATATTTTAAAGAGGAAATCAAAAAAAGATTGACAAAAATCGGTTAATATTTACACTCCCTGTTGATCTTTGACTATGTCTTTACCTTCCAACTTAATCTTTTTATTCTTAAGTAAACTTTTCGAGACACAATCAAGTTTAAAGAAACCTTGTTGCAAATCTTGTTTGTGGTCTTTTTTATGTGAACTATGGGTCAGATTCAAAAGTGCGCAAAAGAAATTGCATGCATCTTAGAACAATATAACTAATTCTGAACACAAATCTGCAAAAGACCCATAAAAATGCATACAAATCAATTATTAGTATATGATTTTTTTGCGTTTTTTGCAAAAAGTTTGAGACCTGCAAAAAATTGCACAGGATAAAAACTGTTTATTTAAAAAGACCTAACAGTTTAAAAAAAAATCTGATAATGTCGATAATTTTAGGACATATAGAATTAGTTATGTAAAAATGTTTAACTAACAATATCTCGAGAATGACCTCAGCTCGCGAAAGCACCTCATACCGTTGGATTCAGAAGGCCAATCTGCACAATATCGCTTTAAAAAATTCCGCGGACCTTTCAGGTCAAACCCCCTCACCTATGTGGCTCCTGGACCTGAAGAAGGGCACATTAAGTAAGTAATCGCCCGCACGATCTACCTATTTTAAAAAAATTCGGATCCAATAGAGAAAAAGTTAAATTTTTTAAGATATTATTAAATCCCATTTTAATATGTTACATTACAATACAAAATATTTTTTTGAAAAACAGGTAATTACAGACTTGCGTTGATTCCTGGATTATCGCACGTGAACAAAGTTTTAAAGAAAATAAAAACGTGTCAACATAAAATTTTGCAATCTAGACGTTTAAATATTCTTATAAATCTAATTTACAAAATATACATATTCATTTTCCATGCCTTTGAAAGGGTAAGAAAATTGCCTACGCCTTTCGATTTCACCACGCATTTCGATTTCACCACGCCTTCCTAAATGCCTGTTTACAGACATCTGGCACACTTTATGAGACAGAAGATCAAGCAGGACATCGATACCCCGGAAACCTGCTGAGACTGTTATCTACTTCTTTTGTGCCTGTAGTACAAAAAATACCGAAAAAAATAATGTGCAATACTGAGTTCTTCATTTAATTGCCTGTTTTAAATAACCCATAATTGAATTTGTTGATTTTTTTGAAAAATGTTAAGCCTCAGTAGACCCCTCCAGCTTGATTAGAGGCTGAGTTAGCATCTTTTGCTTTTATTTACTGCCGACACCAAAGTTATGAATATTTTCCACTTTTTCAAAAATTTACTTCCAAATAAAACTTTAAGTTAAATACTCGATTTTTTTCAAAACAATTCGTTCCCTTTTTACGAATAACGACGTTTGAAAGTGGACCAACTTGTAAAAGGTGCTTTTAACCCCGTCTTTTCACCTTCTTTGTAATTTTACATCAAAAGTTATGGACATATCGCGGTCAAATGATACTGTACTTATTCGTAATAAAATGAGGACTACCAACATGTTTTTCATTTTTATAAGCGATTTTTTTTGGTTGAGTTATTCAACGATTTGTAGAGGGGCCAGGATTTTTGAAACAGATCGTAGTGTATGAAGACCAAAAATTGTACATTCAGTGACGCTATATTTTTCGAATGCATTTTGGCCTGCTGAACTTAAATATTTCTTTAAAATATTTATATGAACTAATTGGATAGGAAACCATGACTTTTTCAAAAATATTTCGGTTCACTGTACTTCAGTTACGAAATTGATCAGGAAAAATGGCACTAACATTCGTTGCATATTCGATGATGTTTACCTTCATACCTTTTGTAATAAGATTTATCTTTTCTAACTTGAGAAATATTTCGCAGAATAAAGCTATCTTCGAAATGGTTTTTTCAAAATTAATAGTTTGAAAAGCAATCTATATGCAAAAAGTTCAATGCGAATTTTAAGTTTTGCAGGCCAAAGTGTTCGCAAAAAAAAATCCAACACAAAAACAAAAAATGCCTTTAATATATTGGACTGTAAACATCGTAAATCTCAAGTATTCTTTGCATTTATGGTAGCTTAAACAAGCACCTAGGGGTTGCTAATGTCACCTTAAACGCTCGCAGAGGATTTGTATGAACAAATGTAGTGAAAGACGAACTGTAAACTATACATTATATACTCATTTCTGTGACTGACCTTTGCAAGAGATTTGAAATATAATAGTATATAAATGATGACAGTGTTTTAGGCGGTTAGGCGTTCAGACTTCCTGTGAGACATCTGGGGTTCGACCCCGACTTTCTCTACAAATTTTTTATGTACTTTTACACTGAGATATTGGTGATTCGGCAGTCCCTTTAAGCTGCATGTCCCCCTATCATGCACTTTTTTACACTCTTATCCTAATGAGAAGGTATTGGTTTTATGCAAACTTTCACTTTGTCGGTTTTCATCAAAGTTCGAAAAGTGAGCGTATTTTAAAAATATTTAAGACTATTTTTTTCAAGATTAAAAAATTCTATGTACGGCTGTTTATAGTGCAATTGAGGGTTACAGTCTGTAACGGAATCAATACGAAGATCCGGCAAAACTCTCGTGCACCCTGAGGACACGGACCGACCCGAAGACGACCGTCTTCTGGATTTTCTCCGCAAGTGTTTTAGAATATTTTTCACATGCAGGGATACTTTTCGGGTATTAACCAGTAAAAGCTTGGCACCTCCAAGAGCGCCGATGAAAAGGACGATTAATTTAACAGAATATTCCGGGCACAATCGTCGCAACTCCCTGACAAGGTCTCTATACCTCTCTTTCTTTTAATTCTCCTTGGCTATGATGTTTTGGTCAGCTGGTGCCGAAAATTCGATAACGAACATGATTCGCTTCTCGAAGTCAAGCAGACCTATGTCAGCCCTTGAGTGTGTAATAGAAACCATTGTCGAGAATATAAAGTTCCAATATATTCGGAAGTTCTCATTCTCGACAATTGACTCTCTTTCCCTAGGAGCGTTTAGCGGAGCGATATTAAGTTTAATGCCGTAAGAGTGACAGAGATGGTAATAAAGCACTCTTAGTGCCGCATTGTGCCTTTGGATGTAGCTCGTTCCTGCATGAGTTGGACAACTAGATAGTATGTGTCCTAGATGCTCGGGATATGCATGGCACGCCCTGCAGCTATCATCGGGAATGTCTTAGCTCAAAATGTAGCGACGGTATGCTAAGGTGAAAATGACACCATCTTGACATGCCAAAATAAAACCCTCCGTGCTTGACTTAAATCCACGTGATTTAAGGAAAGAAAAAGTTAGCTCACACGAATTGACTGATCCTCCACGTGTCTTTATGAGATGCTGTGCATCCTCTTATCGAGGAACTGTTCCTGGAAGTTTTTCTCCTGTGCTTTCTGAATCCGGGCTTTCAGGAGTGAATACTCGAGATAGTTAGATGTGATGCATTCTGCTCACTCCTGATACTGAATATAAGTCCGAGTGTTTCAGCAGCCTCCTCCGCTGCTTTGTACAGAAATGCTCCTTTGCCCCCTTCTTCATGCTTCCTGACCATTTTAAGAAGAGGATCTCTTCCATTTGCGACTCTATGTGCTGTACCCAAAATAATCCTGTTGTGAAGATATTCAATATTCAATATTCCGCGACCACCTTGACGGCGCGAGATGTAGAGCTGCGGAACAGAAGACTTAAGATGCATGCTTTTGTTTATGTACATAACCTTTCGTGTCCCGATATCAAGGAATCTGAGCTCGTTCTTCATCCATGGAACCACTCTAAATGAATAGAGTACTACCGGGACGGCAAGCATGTTCGTTGCAGATACTATGTTCCTCCCGACAGTTCGGAAGACCAAATCTGCCGGATGGGCCATTTATATCTGCTTGTTACATCCTGAATGCGGCTCTGTAGCAAGCCCAGGTACGTATAAGTCTCTCCAGCGCAAAAGTGTCGTATAGCGCGTCTATTGACGAACTCAGGGTCTTCAGACATGCCATTAAGTTTTCCTCACATCAAATAAACCTTGGCGAATTTGTCTAACCCAAATTTCATTCCTATTTCCTTAGTGTATCGTTCGACAATCCCTGGAGCTATATGTACTCTCTCTTTACTTTTAGCATAAATCTCAAGATCATCTATGTAAAATACATGGGTGACTTTGTGCTTTTGATTTGCGCGTTTGCCGCAAAGGTACCCCTGGGAATGGCGAAGTGCTAGAGATAATGGCAATAATGTGAGGCAAAAGAGGAGTGGGCTCATGGAGTCGCCCTGAAAGACATCTCTTTGGAAAGTGACCTTGTCAGTTGTTACACGATTTTTTCCAGATAGGATAGTAAATCTGGTTTTCCAAAGTGGCATCAACCTCTCTATGTACCTCGCAATTTGCGGATGGACCTTTAAACTTTCCAAAAGACAGATGATAAGTTTATGGGAGGTCAAATCGAAAGCTTTGCGATAATCAATCCAGGCCATCGATAGGTCACGCTGGTAGGATGCTGCATCTTTGCGGACATATCTATCGATAAGCAGGTTCTCCCGACATCCTGGTACGCCTTCCTTTGAGCCGCGTTGTTCGCACATTTATTACCACACAGCTCCGATTGTCCGATCAATCCTATCATTCAGGATAGCTGAGAATATCTTATACAAAGTTTTCAGACAAGTGATTGGCCTATAATTCTTCGGGTCGGCTAATTTTCCCATTTTTGGCCCTTTCACTAACCACTCCGGAATTGGCTCTTCCGACTTTAAATATGAGGTAAAAATACGGGGCAGATAGTGGTGGGTTAAAGAAAACTCCTTCCACCAGATGGTCTTGATACCATCTGGTCCTGGAGCGGAATAGTTTTTCATACCCCTCAATACTTTTTTCACTTCCTCGATAGTGATGGT
>JAAAKG020137469.1:0-12896 GCA_010014905.2 Druon quercuslanigerum
ACGTACAACATGTTCACCTTTAAAATAATCCGTCTTTCATTAAGCTACGATTGTGTCTTCCCTTACTTTTTCAACGTCAAACCCAGAGGACTCGAATTTTCTCGCCGATAGTAAATACATTTGTTCTGTATCAACCAAAAAAAAACTTTTTTTTCTCCTTTCGAAACTTTAACATGTTTGTAAGTTTTTTAGGTTTTCATCAAGAGAAATCGCTGAAGGTCAGAGTTCTTTGAAAACGATTTGAAACCTCGAAATAAGTAACTTTCACTGCTAGAGTAATCCCCGTGGTTTTTGAAGTCGTCATGGGGTATCTATGTCTATTTACTTTTCTGCGGTGTTGGACAGAGAACGTGATGCTGGTAGACCGACAATGGACATACCTTTAACGCCATAAATCTAATTTGGAATGTCACCGCCTTCGGGATAAGTCGAACGAAAATAGTTCACCAACCAAGTGAAAACATTACGACCAAAGCACTCAACAAGAAGAATGGAGGAGTAACAATTGAGTCGTAAAAAATTGCCTTTTTATTGGAAAGACGTCCCTTCCAATTTCAACTTTCCGTCAATAAACTTTTTTATTTATGGCTTCCAAAAAATTTTTTCTGCCGCTACAAGCGCATCTCTAAATCACAAAACATTTTTTCTTATTATCATCAGACAATTTTTAAAATCATTGTATCATCTTATTAAAAATCAATAATAATATTCTTCAAATTCATTTATTCAATTTGTTCACAATAAATCTAGGGTGAGATCACTCATTTATGCCCCCCCCCCCATTGTTGTCATCCTTCTCTAATTTATTCAAAAATATATTTTATTTGCATGTATTCCATTCCATAATTTATTTCTACTATAATTGGTAAAATAATAGAAGGTATAAATAAGGACAATATGTTTTATAATTGATGAAAATTGATATACTAATTTCAAAATTAATATATGATTAAATAATAATTTATGAAATTCAAGGATTTTGTATGAACAATTACAATTTTCAACAGAAAAGACTAACATAATGTAACACATTTTTTTCATATTGGTAATCTTCTTTTAAACTTAATGGTTTTTGCTTAACAAAAAGATAAATTCCTATTTTTTTCTATTAGTTTATAGATTCATCAGTTTAAAATATGATTTTAGAATTTCTGAATATTTCAAAAAGTTGAACCGTGAAGAGTTTTGTTTTCCAAAGTTAAGTTTTGAACTATTTTAATATTGAGAAATTTTCAAGTTAATTTTATGACAGATAAGATGTAAATATTCTTCTATGTTTTATTGTCAAAAGTTCAATTTTTTCATTTTCTTCAATTCTCGTAATTGTTCAATTTTTAATTGCAAACCTAAATCTATGAAAAATTTTTAATATTCCTTGAAATCTTATTATTGTTGTTTTCCAAACCCAAATCTGGTTATTTTTTTATATAAAGTTAAAGATTTTTTACTAAAAATGTCGTCTTCTGGTATACAACGCTAAAGAAAACAATAATGGTTAAAAAGTTGTGAGCGACTAAGTTGTAATGATTCTTTTTGAAAAATTTAAATTTTTTACGAAAAACACTAATATACCCTAAGGTTTTTCAAAATTTTAAGTTGCAATTTTAAAGTAAATGTCAAATTTTTTATAATTTTAAATAATCGATTTACGGTTAAAACTCTTTGTTCCCTTTAATTCTTTAAATATTGTAAATATTCTTTGAAATTTGATGATTTTTTACATACAATGGCAATCTTAAATGGAAAAAATATTAGACAAGAAAAATTTTGTATTGTAAATTTATATTTAAACCTAATGGTTTTTGTTTTTGATTCTACAATTCTCAATATTATTTAATTTTCAACTTTATGAAAGATTCGAAATCTTGTCCAAATTCTACAAACTTTTCTTACAAATACTAATTACAAAATATAGTGGATTACCATTAATAAATAAGAAAAATGCATGTGAAATAATTAGTTAATAATAATTAATAACAATTATTTTTTATTAAATAATTATTAATAATTAATTAATAATTAGAGAATTTTGATTAGGCAAACATTAAAAATTTAGAAATTTTAAATTGCGAGAATCAAAAATTCATATTAAAAATAATAAAAATTATCACAATTTAAGAATTTCAAAGTGCAAATCTTTCTAAATGAAATTTTTTAATTTTAAATCCTAAAAATTATGTAGAACTTTAAATTGTAAATACTTAAAATTGAAACACTTTTAATTTTTTTAATTTGCATTAGAAACTTATGCAAGTTGCAAGATTAAAAATTAAAATTCCTGAAATTTTCATGATTTGCAATGAAAATTTCTTCAGCTTGGAACATTTATAATTTAACTTGACTTTTAATATTCAAACTCACCCAAACTAAAATAATTTTATTTAATGAAAATTGATATAACTGATTTATATTTTAAACTTCATCAATTTGGAAGATTTTGAATTCAAAGCTTGACTTTTGATTCTCAAAACCATCAGAATTTAATCATTTTTATTTTTTATCTTTATCATTCAAGATATTTTTTTTTGTAAATATTTAAAGTTAAATACTTTGCAATTCAATGTTTTATAAGCTTAAGAATTTAATTTGCAATTTTTAAAAATTGTAGATATTTAAATTGAGACACTTTTAAAATCGAAGATTTTTTAATTTAGTAAAATTGCAATTAAAGATTTTTAAATTTTGGTAGAATAATTTACTTATAAATTAATAAATGATATTTATAAATAAATTTTTATCATTGAAGATACTTTAAATTTGACAATTTACAATTAAACTTTATGCAACTTTTAGGTTTTATAATTAAAATTTCTGCGCAATTTTAATTACTTACTTTATAAATATCTTCAATTTAGACGATTTATAATTAAAAACTCGACATTCGATCTTAACTATCATCAAAATTGAAGAATTCATATTTATTGAAAATCATTGAAATTGAAAAGTTGTAAATAGTTTATCTTAAAATTACAGAAATTTCAATCGCAAATCTTTAAAATTTTGGATATTTTAATTTTTAAAATTAGGACCTAAAAATTAAGCAACTTTCAAGTTTTAAAATTTAAAATTCTGTAATTTCGATGATTTACGCTTGTATTTTAATCAATTTAGAAGATTTAAAATTGAAAGGTTCACTTTTAATTTTGGGAATCTTTGGAATTTTTTATTTTACATCTATCAAATTCAAGAGAATGTAATTGGAAATCTTCAAAATTTAAGAATTTTAAATTAAAAATCGTTAAAGATGAAGAATTTATACTTGTAAATTAAAAATCTTCAAAGGTAAACATATAAAAAAATTTTACCAAATACAAACTTTTAAAATACAATATCTTGAAAATTTAATAATTTTCATTTGTATGTTTTCGAAATTCAACAATTTTTTATTTTAAATCTTCAAAATTTAAGAACTTTGAATTGCAAATCTTTTAAAATTAAAATTAAAGATTTTTTTATTTCATATAATTACAATCAAAAAATTCTGTAATTTTTATGATTCACTTTTGCAGTATCTCAGATTTGAAAGATTTAAAAATGATAAATTTATTTATTTTTATATTTTTTATTTTTTGCATTTATTTATTGATTTATTGATCTTCAATGATCATAAACAAAATTTATTTATAAATTTACAATATTAAAGAGTTTTTATTTCAAATCTTCAAAATGTCTTCAAAATATCCTCAAAGATTATCTTGTTCCGATATGAAATCTCACATTTACTTATTAAAATTTGCCTTTGCCTGTTTGGATAAAATTTTACAATTAGGTAAAAGTTACAGATTACTAAAAGCCAATTAAAATTAAAATTAAATTTTAATTATATGAAAGCCTATGCAGTCATTTCATTAATTATTTTAATTTAATAATTAGGCAATCTAAATGAGAAACGTTTAAATAAGCGCATGTAGCACACTATTTTTAATTTTTATACTAGCCTCTTTATAATCTGAATCTTTTGAAATAATTTAAATTTCTAAAATTTTGATCTTTTTCAATATAAAAAATAGTTATTTGGGCCAACTGTTTATTTAGAAAGCAATTGTAATGCGATTTTTTATTTGGGACAACCATTGTCTCAGTTGCTGATAGTAATTGCATAGTCAACTGATAAAATAGCAGTACGTTATTTGTATAAATAATTAGTTGCTCCCAATAACAATTTTTTAAGTCTTTAAAGTAAATATTTTCGTCCTTGGAAAGCGATGATTTTCCACGCACTTTATCATTTTCCATAATTGCAGACAGGTACTTTAGTTTTGAGGAATAGGACCAACAAAAACAGTTTATAAATCCCTTGTTTGCTTTCTCGTTCTTCTTAAAAAATTTTCCAAACAAAATACACAACAATTTTTACGCAAGAAAAATCTTGAGTATATGGAAATTAAAAAAAATTAACAAAATCTTACGATTTTAAAATAAAAATATTTGAAACTAAGCGAATTGTCGCTGATAAAATTAGAAGCGTATAAGAAGCTTGCGTCGCCCAATCTTTTTGCAAGCCACTTTTTAATCCGCATTAGGGATTATGGTACTGGTAACCTTTTCAAATAATTTAAATTTTTAAAATTTTGGTCAATTTCACTGATAAAAACGTTTATTTGGTTCCACTATTTAGTTAGTAGGTTATGGTACTGCTATTGTTTTATTAGAACAGCCATTATCTTAATAGCTAGTACAAATTGAATCGTCTTTGCAAATAATAGAATTGTTTTTCAGTCTTCTTCAAAATAAAAATTGTTCTTCTTAGAAAGCGATGATCCTTTACTTTTTTTGTCACTGCCTGTAATTGCAGAAAAATACTTTTGTTTTGAGAAATAAGACCAACAAAAACAGTTTACAAATCCTTCGTTTCCTTTCTCGTTCTCCATAACAATGTTTCCGAACAAAGTGCACAATATTCTTTACGTAAGTGAAATAAAGTATATGAAAATTTAAAAAAATTGACAATCTTCTACGATTTTAAGGTATGAACATTAAAAACTAAATAAGTTGTTGAAGTCAAAATTGAAAACGTGTTACAATCGTCCGTAGCTTCATTTTCTGTTAGTCTCTTAGGATACTATAGCACCTATTTTAAATAATTTAAATTGATGAAATTCGGATCTTTTTCACTGAAAAAATGGTTTAGAAATGGTTTAGTAACTGTTTATTTAACTATTGCACTGCTATTAATTAGTTAGGAAAACCATTATCTTAATAGATGGTACAAATTGAATGGTCATTGCAACTAATAGAATTGTTTTGCTTTTCAGTATCCTTTATAAAATAAATATTTTTTCTCTAGAAAGTGTTGATTCTTTACGCCATTTATCATTTTCTATAATTGAAGAGACATTTCAGTTTTGAGTTTGAGAAATAAGACCAAGAAAATCAGTTTACAAATCCTTCATTTGCTTTCTCGATCTTCTTAACAATGTGTCCGAACAAAATACAAAAAATTTTTTGCACAACAGAAATCTTGAGTAGGTACATGGAAAATTATCAAAATCTTACGATTTTAAAATATAAATATTTTAAACTAAGCGAATTGTCGCATATAAAATTATAAGCGTGTAAGAAGCTTGCGTCGCCCAATCTTTTTGCTAGCCACATTTTAATCCGCATTAGGGATTAGGGTACCTAATCCGTTTATTCGGTTCCTTTTTTAGTTAGAAAGCTATGGTACTGCTATAATTGTTTTAATTGAAACAGCCATGATCTTAGTAGCTAGTACAAATTGAATAGTCATTGCAACTAATGGAATTGATTTGTTTTTCAGTGTTCTTCAAAATAAAAATTTTCCTCTTTAGAAAGCGATGATCCTTTACACTATTTATGATTTCCTGTATTTGCAGACAAATACTTGTGTTTTGAGAAATAAGATCAAGAAAAACAGTTTACAAATCCTTCATTTGCTTCCTCGGTCTCCATAACCATGTCTCCAAACAAAGTACAAAAAATTCTTTACGTAAGTGAAATCTAGAGTGTATGAAAATTAAAAAAATTGACAAAATTTTACGATTCTAAGCTATAAACATTAAAATCTAAATAAGTTGTGGCAAACCAAATTGCAAACGTGTAATAATCGTGCGTAGCCCCATTATTTGCTAATCTCTTATGATACTAGCACCTATTTTAAATAATTTTGATTTATGAATCTATGGCACTGGTAAGTTATGGCACTGCTATTGTTTAGTTGGAACAACCATTATCTTAGTAGATTGTACAAATTGAATAGTCATTGCAACTAATGGAATTGTCTTGTTTTTTAGTATCCTTTATAAAATAAATATTTTTTCTCAAGAAAGTGATGATCCCTCTCGCCTTTTATTATTTTCCATAATTGTAGACAGGTATTTCAGTTTTAAGTTTGAGAAATAAGACCAACAAAAACAGTTTGCAAATCTTTTATTTACTTTCTCGTTCTTCATAACAATGTTTCCGAACAAAACACAAGGAATTCTTCACGCAAATGAAATCTCGAGTATATGAAAATTAAAAAAAAATTGACAACATTTTACGATTTTAAGCTATAAACATTAAAATCTAAATACGACGTTGCAGTTAAAATTGAAAGTGGGTAATAATCGTGCGTAGCCCCATTTATTGCTAGCCTCTTAGGATACTAGCACCCAGTTTAAATAATTTTAATTTATGAATCTATAGGGCCCTGGTAAGCTATGGCACTGCCATTGTTAAGTTGAAACAACCATTATCTTAGTAGATAGTATAAATTGAATAGTCATTGCAACAAATGGAATTGTTTTGTTTTCCAGTATCCTTTAAAATAAATATTTTCTCTCTAGAAAGTGATGATCCTTCACGCTCAGTTTTGAGTTTGAGAAATAATACCAACAAAATCAGTTTAAAAATCCTTTATTTGCTTCCTGGTTCTCCATAGCAATGTTTTCAAACGAAGTACAAAAAATGCTTTACGCAAGTGAAACCAAGTATATGAAAATTAAAAAAATTGACTACATTTTACGATTTTAAGATATAAACAATAAAAACTAAATAAGCTGTTGCAGTCAAAATTGAAAACGTGTTATAGTCGTTCGCTAGCTTCATTTTTGGTTAGTCTCTTGGAATAGTAGCACCCATTTTGAATAATTTAAATTTATAAAATTTTGATATTTTTTACTGAAAAAATGGTTTAGGAATGGTTTTGTTACTGTTTAGTAAGGCATAACACTGCCATTGTTATGTTGGAAAAACCATTATCGGATCTTTTCCACTGAAAAAATGGTTTAGAAATGGTTTAGTAACTGTTTATTTAACTATTGCACTGCTATTAATTAGTTGGGAAAACCATTATCTTAGTAGATGGTACAAATTGAATAGTCATTGCAACTAATGGAACTGTTTTGTTTTTCAGTATCCTTTAAAATAAATATTTTCTTTCTAGAAAGTGATGATCCTTCTCGCCTTTTATCATTTTCCATAATTGCAGACAGGTATTTCAGTTTTGAGTTTGAGAAATAACACCAACACAATCAGTTTACAAATCCTTCATTCGTTCCTTGTTCTCCATAACAATGGTTTTAAACAAAATACAACAAATTCTTTACACAAGTAAAATCAAGTATATGATAATTAAAAAAAAATTGACAAAATTTTACGATTTTAGGGTATAAACATTAAAACTAAATAAGCTGTTGCAGTCAAAATTGCAAACGTGTAATAATCGTGCGTAGCCCCATTATTTACTAAACTATAAGGATAGTAGTTCCCATTTAAAATAATTGGAATTTATAAAATTTTGATCTTTTTCAGTAAAAAAAATTGTTGAGAATGGTTTAGTAACTCATAACACTATCATTGTTCAGTTGAAACAAACATTATCTTAGTAGATAGTACAAATTGAATAGTCATTGCAAATAATGGAATTGTTTTATTTTTCAGTGTCCTTTAAAATAAATATTTTCTCCCCAAAAAGTGATGATCCTGCACGTCTTTTATCATGTCCATAATTGGTGACAGGTATTTCAGTTTTGAATTTAAGAAATAAGAACAAAAAAATCAGTTTAGAAATCCTTCATTTCCTCCCTTGTTCTTCAAAACAATGTTTGCAAACAAAGTACAAAAAATTATTTAAATTCTTTAAATCGTAAAATTTCAAAAATATGAAAATTAAAATAGAAATTGACAAAGTTTAACGATTTTAAGCTATAAACATTAAAAATTAAATAAGTTGTTTCAGTCAAAATTGAAAACGTATAATAAGCAGCGTAGCCCCATTTTTTGCTAGTCTCTTAGGATAGTAGCACCCATTTAAAATTATTTAAATGTATAAAATTTGAATCTTTTCAACTGAAAAAATAGTTTAGAAATGGTTTAGTAACAGTTAAGTCAACTATGGCACTTATATTGTTTTGTTGAAACAATCATTATCTCAGTAGATAGTACAAATTGAATAGTTATTTCCACTAATGGATTTTTCTTGTTTTTCAGTGTTATTTAAGATAAATATTTTTTTTCTAGGAAGTGATGATCCTTCACACTTTTTATCATTTTCCATAATTGGAGACAGATATTTTAGTTTTCAGTTTTTGCGGAATAAAACCAAAAAAATCAGTTTACAAATCCTTCATTTTCTTTCTCGTTCTCCTTAACAAAGTTTCCGAACAAAATACGAAAAATTCTTTTCGCAAGTGAAATCTAGAGTATATAAAAATTTAAAAAATTGAAAAAATTTTACGATTCTAAGCTATAAACATTAAAAACTAAATAAATTTTTGCAGTCAAAATTGAAAACGTGTAATAATCGTGCGTAGTCCCATTTATTGCTAGCCTCATAGGATACTAGCACCCATTTTAAATAATTTAAATTCATGAAATTTTGATCTTTTTCATTGAAAAAATTGTTTAGTAATGGTTTAGTAACTGTTTAGTAAGCTATGGTACTGCTATTGTTTATTTGGAACAACCATTATTTTAGTAGATGGTACAAATTGAATAGATTTGCAACTAATGGAATTATTTTGTTTTTCAGGGTTCTTTAAAATAAATATTTTCTTTCTGGTGCTAATTGGTTTGTCAACTAACAAAATAGCAGTACCATTTCTTACTACCAAACTAGTGGGCTCAGAAAATCCTTTTGTTTTTTTTCTTCAAAATAAATATTGTCCTCAACAGAAGTCGATGATCCTTCACGCCTTTTATCATTTTCCATAATTGCAGACAGGTACTTTAGTTTCGTGGAATAAAAAACAGTTTACAAATCCTTTATTTGCTGCCTGGTTCTCCATGGCAATGTTTTCAAGCAAATTACAAAAAATTTTTCACGCAAGTGAAATCTCGAGTATATGACATGACCGTTTATAGTTCCAGAGGGTCGTAAATATTGCCCCTTGTCGGACCAGAAATCTCGGTGCAGTAAATCACTTTTACTCCTTCAAAGTACCAGCTACTGCAACATTATGAGTTAAATGTTAAAAGTTAAAACCTAAAGCCTTGAGGTCACAGAGCATCTTTTTTTTCGTTTATTCTTTATTTAAAATTCATCCCAACAGCAGTTCTCGGGGTGATGACGAGCAGCTCGATTGTCCTGCACAAGAGGGGCTGACAGGTTCCCAGGGTCAAGCGAATAGGGACCCCTGCGGATTTCAGGACTTCCTCAGGTTCCTCTTTTGCGTCACGCTTTTATTCTTTGGTCACCTCGACATTATCGTGTTTACTTCCTGAACTCCTAAAGACCCAAAACCCAAAGAATGTAGCTTTTTGACAAAAACATTTTGAGTGTAACCGTAATTTCTAAGGGATGTTGCATGTCTCGAGCTTCAAGGTTCCTTCCATTTAACACTGAGAGCAAGGTAATAAATACCAGAGGCATCCGGAAATGTTTTCGCGAAAGCAACGTTTTCTCTAAAAAGCGTGAAGAGCAAATGAAACGTTTTGTGGTGAAAACACATTCTTGGAAGCTATTTGAAAAATGGAGAAACTCGACTTCTTTATGGGTTTTTTTTAGAGAAGGGTGGAACGAAAAAAATAAATTTTGGAAATTGAGTATATCTTATCTTAGCACTGCAATATTTCATTTTGGGACACCTTCGGTAGGGGTTTTTAAAAAAGAAAATGTTTTTATCTCAAGTCACATTTTCGATTTTTGTATTCCTTTTGAGTTTGTTTTGTAATTACACATTATTAAGGATACATGCGAAAAAATTTTTATAAATAAATAAATAACGCTAAACATTAGGGATACTTATGTTTCAATTAACTCAAAAATTCAAGGTATCTAGTGTATTAAAACATTATTATATCATGCAGGTTAGTATCCTAACACGTGGAAAAAATTGACTGGCAAAATTCAAAGTCAAAAAAACCTTAAAACTTCAGATAAAATTTTTTTAAATTTATTTTTCTCGCAGAGAACTAAAAGTCGACTCATTTTATATTCTGCAGACTAAATGGGGGTCCTAATACATTTTTTTTGTATAAAAAAGTTTTTTTAATCAGCCTAAAAGATTTTTCAAATTGTGTACTTTTGCTATGTTTAAAAATAAATAATAATTATAATTAAATATCTAGAATTTAAGAGGTCATCTTTTAGAAAATTTAAAAATTATCTTTATGTAGGTTGTCAATTTCACAATTAAAAATTTCGTAATTTTATTTATTTACATTAGAAATTTCGTCAATTTGGGCGATTTAGAATTAAAAACTTGACTCCTAATAAACAAAATTAAAAAAATTTAAGAAATTTTTATTTACAAATTTCAAAACATAAATAGATTTAATTGTAAGTCTTCAAAATTTAATTATAAAAACATTCAAGAAGACATAATTTTCAATTATAATCATTTAAAATATAAGGATTTTCATTTGCAAATTTTAAACTTTTAAAGAAAAACTTATTTCAAAAAAATATAAAAAATTTTCTAATCATCTGCCTTTATCAAATTAAAAACTTTTTTTTATTTTATAGTTTTTGAAAATATCTCATTTTTTCTACGTCATAACTTTATTTGCATTATAAATATTTTTAAATTCACGACTTTTTAATTTTGTAGCCATACAACTAAAAGTTTTGCAATTCGGATGAATAACTTTTGAAATTTCTTAAATTTGGAACATTCGAATTTGAAAACTTGTCTTTTAATCTTTAAAATCGTACAAATTTAAGAATTTTGATTTATAATTAAAGGTTTTTTAACTGCACCTCATTAAAGTTTAAAAAAAATAAATTTTAAATTTATTTATAAAAAATAAATTATAATTACCAGACAATATTTAAACTTAAAGAACGTTTAATTTTAATGATTTATATTTTTTATTTCTTCAATTTGGCAGGTTTAGATTTAAAGTCTTGATCTATAATTTTAAAAATCATCAGAATTTAAGAATTTTTTATTTGTAAATATTTAAAATTCAAGAAATTTCAAAGTAAATTTTCAAAATTCAAGAATTGTCATATTCTAATCATTAGAAATAAATTATTTTGCATTAAAACTATTTAAATTTTTTGAACTATTATTGTTGAATTTAATTATTTATAAATAAATCAAAATTATAAGTATATCATTAAAATTGAGCAACTTTCATGTTTGAAAATTTACAATTAAATACTGAAACATGAAAAAATTTATACTGAATATTGAAACTTTTTGGTACTTAAATCGTTAAAATTTTTAATAATTTAATTAAATTTAATTGTTTAGATATTAAAAAATTTTTTAAATTGTTACTATTATACTTTTTGAAATTCATATTTTAATTTTACTTGCAAATTGTAATATTCAAAAATTACAGAAATCATTCAATTATTAGATCAGAAAATTATTTGCTGTTTGTGATGAGCTTTGTCGACCTTTATGGAACATTTGTCAAATAAAAAAAAAATCAGTAATTAATTCCTGGTTCTAACTTTTGCTCATTTTTAAGATTTAAATTTGCGAAATTATTTTCTTAAATTTTTTTTATTTTTAATTTATTCTGGAGGAATTTAATTCAAAATGATTAAATTCAAAATCCTTTGAATTGATAATAATATTCCAGAATTTGGAAGAATTTAAAAAACCAGAAAATTTTAATTAAAAATAATTAAATTTAAAACTGACTAAAATTGAAATATAATTGAATTTCAAAAAGAATAATTGAAAATCTGAAAATCGTGAATTTCTAAATAATTAAAGTTTCTTTAAGAAACAGAAGTTTTAGGGCTTAAATACAACCCTGTTTTTATTTTCAACATTTTTTCAGAGTAATTCAATTTTAAAGGTTTATAATAGAAAATTTTCCCATTTTTAACGGTTAAAATAAAAGATTTTTTGTTTATTTTAGAAAAATTTGGCTAATTAATTTTGATTACTCATAATTATTGAATAATTAAAAATTTAGATTTCTAGAATTATAAAAGCTTTTACTTTTTCGATATTTAATTCAGTTTTTATTTTAAAATTGCCAAATCACTTTTAAATTATATTTATTAAAACTCAAAAATTTTTACATGTTTTATTCGTATAAATTTTCACTGATCTTTTTTTGAAAATAGAATTAAGGAAACACTCAGTTATTAACGTTTTGAATTTTTTTCTTTCAAAATAATAATCTGGAATTATTTAATTTTGAGATTCTTGAAATAAAAATTAAATTAATTAATTCTGAATCCATTATTTTAATTCTTTTAATTCAAAATAATTTTAACATTTTTCTTAAATTCAAAACGACAGCTAACTTCACAGTGGCTTTAATCTTCTCTTTAATTATAAAATTTTATTTGATAAAAATTTTCACTTGTCTTCTTATAATTAGCAATATTAGCATATCAAAATTTAAGAAATTCAAATGAGTTTAAAATCAAATTAAAATTCCTATTTAGCGTCCAATAATTAAGTTAATTCATATTTTAATTGTTGATCTTAGGTTTATTGACCAGGAAATATTTAATTATTAATTTTATATGTTAATTTTGT
>JAAAKG020137470.1:0-12896 GCA_010014905.2 Druon quercuslanigerum
GGGAGGGGGGAGTCGAAAATGTGTAAAAAGACCCTTACGTAATTTGTGGACGGCCTCTAAGTACTTAATGGATGCATCAACTTCTGTGGTTCTGACCCTATCTATAGAATCTCTAGAATCTATAGAATCTCCTGGAAGAATCTTGTGAAAACGATCTCCGGTCACGCGGTGCTGATGGTGTGGATCGCATGAGAGACCGGAAGTAAAGTAAGTGCAGCTTCGATTCGCAGATATTCTATTGTCTCGCAATATTGTCTCTCATGTGGCCAGTATGTGGTGACGGTGGACACCACATGCACATTCTTCAAGATCGTGCGAGAGATATAGTGTCGCACAACTATGCAACTGGCCAAGAACTCTATGCAACTGGACAAGAACTATGCAAGAAACGTGTAATGTGCGTTCGTAAAATGTTCTCTTCACTTTTTCGCAGCAATAAACTCAAGAGAATATCATTATTAGGATGAGAAAGGGAGGGAATATTCTAATTCAGGAATACCAAGGAGTCAATTATTCGCTTCAGCGAACGAAGCAGGTGTTGATTCCCATCCTCGATTCACTACCACAAATCCACAGATATTGCTCACTAAATATATTATCATCTCGCACCACTTTAATCTCAGGCATTTTTAAAGACACTTGCTATTATTATTCAATTTTTAGGCTCGTTCATTTGTATGAATTTAGTCACGGCCTGGAAATTTGGCCAGGGGGGAGGAAAACTGCAAAAAACTATCGCGGATATTCGGACGGTTTACCGAATTTCAGATTTGAAGGTAGAGATCGATTGTGTCCTATAACACCGAATCTGAGGAATCATCCTTGGGGGCAAAAAAATTATTCGCTTCAGTGAACGAAGCAGGTGTTGAATCCCAGCCTAGATTTACTGCTATTAATCTATTAATCTAGCTATTAATCTAAATTTTAAAAAAATATGAAACACTTTAAATTAAAAATATTTCAAGTCGAAATATATATTTAATTTTCAATAAAACAAGATTAATTTTCTAACCAAAAACACAACAATTTAACAAAATACATCAATTTTTTAACTTATTAATGATTAATTCCGAACCAAAAATGGAATATTGCAATTTTGAGGTACAAGAAATTTTAAATAAAAAAATAAATTTTTAACAAAAAAAGTTGAATTTTGAATTAAAGATGTGAATATTAAAAAAAGATTAATGTTTAACAAACTAGTTAGGCTTTCAACCGAATACATTTTTAAGTGAGTAATTAATATTTAATAAATTAATAATTAAATTCGTAAAAGATTATTAAAATTCATCTAAAATGTTGAATTTTCAATTAAAATTATGAATTTTGAAACAATGACGAACTTTCAAAATTATTTTGGAACCCGGAAGATTAATTTTCTAAAAGTGTACTATTTAAATTTTCAACCAAGGAGGCGAATATTAAAAAAATGTGAATGATTAACAAACAAGTTTAAATTATTAACAAAGTATTTGAATTTTCAGCACAAAAATATTATTTTTTAACAAAAATGTTAATTTTCTAACCAAAATGAAAAATTTGCAGAAAATAGTTTAAATTTTAACAAAAAGTTAGTTTTTAACTAAATAATTTAATTTACTACCGAATTGTTAAATCCTCAACCACTCCAGGCAACCTAAAGAAGATTCAACCAAGAAGATTGATTTTCGAGCAAAGAAGACGAATTTAAAAATATACATGAACCGGAAAAAAACTCATGTTCAGCAAAATAATTAAATTTTAAACAAAAAAGATTAATTTTGAACTGAAATGATGAATTTTTCATTTAAAATGATAAATTTTCAATGAAAATTATGAATTTTTGAAAAAATGTTGAAATTGAAAAACAAACGAGTTTAACTCAAAAATTATTTTTGAAACCGCAAGATTAATTTTCTAAAAGTGCACTATTTAAATTTGTAACCAAGAAGGCGAATATTACAATTTTGAGGTAAAAGAAATTTTAAATAAAAAAATGAATTTTTAACAAATAAAATTGTTAAATTTTAAATTGAGGATGTGAATATTAAAAATAGATTAATTTTTAACAAACTAGTTAAGCTTTCAACCAAATGAATTTTTAACTGAATAATTAATACTGAATAAATAAATAATTACATTTCAAAGAAAAAATACGAATTTTTAAAAAATCATGAATTTTAAATTAAAATTATGAATTTTGAAAGAATGAGGAATTTTCAAAATTATTTTTGAAACCGGAAGATTAATTTTCTAAAAGTGTACTATTTAAGTTTTCAACCAAGGAGGCGAATCTTTAAAAAATATGAATGTTTAACAAACAAATTTAACATTTAACCAAGTATTTGAATTTTCAACCCAAAAATATTATTTTTTAACAAAACTGTTATATTTCTAACCAAAATGTAATATTTTCAGAAAAATAGTTTAAATTTTAACAAAACTTTTATTTTTAACCGAATAGTTTAATTTTCTACCAAACTTTAAAATTCTCAACCAAGAAAAAAGAATTTTTAACAAAAAAAAGTTAAATTTTAAATTAAGGACGTGAATATTAAAAAGAGATTAATTTTTAACAAACTAGTTAAGCTTTCAAGCCAATGAATTTTAACAGAAAAATATCAATTTTCACCCAAATAGTTAAATTTTTAAATAGAAAGATGAATTTTTGAGCAAAAAGATTAATTTTCTATTAAAAAATAAGAAGAATTTTTATTATTAGGTTAAATTTCTAAACCAATTTTCAATCAATTTTCTATCAAATCTCTTAATTTTCAACCAAAAATAGCAAAATTACATTATTGGTTAAAAAAATAATTATCAACAAGAAAAAAACTCTTTTTATCAAAATAATTACATTTTCAACACAAAAGCTGAATTTTCTAAAAATGATGAATTTTCATTTAAAATGATAAATTTTGAATGAAAATTATGAGTTTTTGAAAAAATGTTAAATTTTCAACAAACGAGTTTGACTCAAAAATATTTTTGAACCCCGAAGATTAGTTTTCTAAAAGTGTACTATTTAAATTTTCAACCAAGGAGGCGAATCTTAAAAAAATATGAATTTTTAACAAACAAATGTTACATTTAACCAAGTATTTGAATTTTCAACCCAAAAATATTATTTATTAACAAAAATGTTAATTTTCTAACCAAAATGTAAAATTTTCAGAAAAATAGTTTAAATTTTTAAAAAGTTATTTTTTAACTAAATATTTAAATTTTCTACCAAACTTTTAAATTCTCAATCAAAAATGAATAATTTAGACCCAAAAAGTTGCATTTTTAGTGAAAAAGAATGAATGCTCAACAAAGAAAAATTAATTTTGAACAAAAAAAGTTAAATTTTAAATTCAGGATGTAAATATTAAAAAGAGATTAATTTTTAACAAACTAGTTAAGCTTTCAAGCGAATTTTATTATTAGGTTCAATTTCTAAACCAAAGGACGAATTATCTACAAAACCCTGAATTCAAAATACAAAATTATTATATTTAATTAAAGTTAATTATTCGCCACAAAGTTTAGTTTTTAACAGATTAAAAAAAAAGATTAGTTTCCTAGATAGAAGATCAATGTTGTTACCAAAAATAGGAATTTTTAACAAAACGATTAAACTTTAAACGTAAAATGACGAATTTTATAACAAAAACTTAAATTTTTGTAGAAATAGTTTAATTTTCAATAAGAAAATTAATTTTCAACTAAATAATTTGATTTTCGACCAAACAAGACGAATTTTTAAAAAATACGTGAATTTTAAACTAAAAAAGATAACTTTTCAACTGCAATGATGACTTTTTAAAAAATGATGCATTTTCATTTAAAATGATGAATTTTCAATTAAAATTATGAATTTTGAAAAAATGACGAATTTTCAAAATTATTTTTCAACCCCGAAGATTAATTTTCTAAAAGTGTACTATTTAAATTTTCAACCAAGGAAGCGAATCTTAAAAAAATAGGAATGTTTAACAAACAAGTTTAACTTTTAACCAAGTATTTGAATTTTCAACCCAAAAATATTATTTTTTAACAAAAATGTTAATTTTCTAAACAAAATGTAAAATTTTCAGAAAAATCATTTAAGTTTTAACAAAAAGTTCATTTTTAACCGAATAGTTTAATTTTCTACCGAACTTTCAAATTCTTAAACAAAAAAGATTATTTTTAGACCTGAACAGTTGCATGTTTAGTAAAAAATGATGAATGCTCAACCAAGAAAAATGAATTTTTAACCAAGAGAAAAAAATTTTATTTAAGGGCGTGAATATTAAAAAAAGAATAATTTTCAACAAACTAGTTAAGCTTTCAACCAAATGAATTTTTAACTGAAAAATATGAATTTTTACCTAAATAGTTAAATATTCGAACAGAAAGATGAATTTTCGAGTAAAAAGTTTAATTTTCTACTAAAAAATACGAATTTTTATTATCAGGTTAAATTTCTAAACCAAATGATAAATGATCTGTTAAACGCTGAATTTATAATACAAATTTATTATATTTAATAAAAGTTAATTTTCTACCACAAAGTTTAGTTTTTAGCAGATTAAAAAAATGAGTTTCCTAGATAGATCAATGTTCCATCGAAAAATAGGCATTTTTAACAAAATGTATGAATTTTAAACAATATTATTTAATTTTAAAGGTAAAATGTCGAATTATCTAGCAAAAACTTAAATTTTCGTAGAAATAGTTTAATTTTCAAGAAGAAAATTAATTGTCAACTAAATAGTTTAATTTACTACCGAATTGTTAAATCCTCAACCACTCTAGTCAACCTAAAGAAGATTCAACCAAGAAGACTGATTTTCGAACAAAGAAGACGAATTTTAATTTTTAACTGAAATGATGAATTTTTAAAAAATGATGAATTTTCATTTAACATGATAAATTTTCAATGAAAATTATGAATTTTTGAAAAAATGTTGAATTTTCAACAAACGAGTTTAACTCAAAAATTATTTTTGAACCCGGAAGATTAATTTTCTAAAAGTGTACTATTTAAATTTTCAACCAAGGAAGCGAATCTTAAAAAATATGAATATTTAACAAACAAGTTATTTTAACAAAAATGTTAATTTTCTAACCAAAATATAACATTTTAAACAATGTTATTGGATTTTAAACGTAAAATTACGAATTATTCAGCAAAAACTGAAATTTTTGTAGAAATAGTTTAATTTTTAACAAAAAATCTAATTTTTAACTAAATAGTTTGATTTTCTACCGAATTGTTGAATCCTCAACCACTCCAGGCAACCTAATTTGATCGAGAAGGTTGATTTTCGACCAAAGAGGAAGAATTTAAAAAAAAATACATTAACTTTCAACTGAAATGATGAATTTTTTAAAAATGATGAATTTTCATTTAAAGTAATAAATTTTCAATTAAAATGATAAATTTTGAAAAAATTATGTATTTTCAATAAACGAGTTTACCTCAAAAAATTATTTTTGAACCCGGAACAAACAAGTTTCACTTTTTACCAAGTATTTGAATTTTCAACCCAAAATATTATTTTCTAATCAAAATTTAAAATTTTCAGAAAAATAGTGTAAATTATAACATAAAGTTAATTTTTAACTGAATAATTTTATTTTCTACCAAACTTTCAAATTCTCAACCAAAAATTATTAATTTAGACCGAAAATGATTTCAACGAATGATGAATTATTCGAAAATAGTTTAAGCGAAGATTCCTTTTTCCCAAACAGTTGCATTTTTAGTAAAAAAGGATAAAATCTCAACCAAGAAGATTAATTTTCGACCAAAAAGAATAATTTTCAACAAAATACATGAATTTTCAACTAATATTATCAATCTTAAAGAAACGAATTTTCACCAAAATTAATAAATAAATAATGGAGTACCTAGTACATTTTATAAAAGTGTAACTTTTTTGTTAAAAACTTTATTTTTGGGTTATAAAATTTAACTGTTTTGCTGATAATTCGCCCTTTTTTTTTATTAAAAATTCCTAAACTTTCTTGAAAATTATTGTATTTTGTTAAAAACCCTGTCTTTTTGGTTAAAAATCTAACTTTTTGTTGGAAATTCGTCGCTTCTGTTGCGATTTCAATTATTTTGTTAGGAACGTGTTTTTTTCGTTTAATTCATCCGGTTGAAAATTCGCCTTTTAGTAGAAAAGTCATCTTCTATGGTAGAAATTCCATCTTAGTTAAAAATTTATCTTTTTTGTTGAAAATTCAACTACTTGCTTGAACTACTTTGTTAAACAATATTTTCTAAGATTCACCTCTTGGTTTTGAACTGTGACTAAATATAATAAATCCTATGAAAAAAATATATATGAATTATTTTATTTTGTATAATTATTACTTTCTAATAGGCGTCTTAAAATAACCATTCATATATGACACTAACACTTAGAAAATTAGAAATTATAATTATTTTATTACAGGATAGTTAATGTTTAATTATTTGATTGTTATTGCGCAAAATCACCTCTTAGACTCAAAACAATATGAACTCTGGCTCTTAGAACAACAGACGGAAGAAGAAAATTGTAATTCCGACTTTAGTCTAGTATTAAGTGAAAATTGAATTATTATTGTATAATTACCTGAATTATATCATTAGGTTAGAGATACATGCTTGTTTCTTCATTTCTAGAAACTGAAACTATTTTATAATTAATATGTTTAACATTGTTTTCTAACCATTGTATAATACAGTGATTAGTCAAGTGGTGGTGATTTTAGACATAACGTCAGTCCCAACAAACATAGTTTAATGAGCGGGAGGGTGAGGGGGAGGGCGTGATGACAGAACTTTTAAACACGAAAATATAAACTTTTAACGAACAATTTAATTTTCAACCAAGAAAGATGAATTTTCAGCCTAATAGGTGAAGTTTTAACCTACGTCCTACGAAGATAAATCATCAGCCAAATGATCGAATTTTTTTATCAACAATACTAACATGAACCAAAACAAGTTTTTTTTTAACTTTTAACCAAGTACTTGAACTTGCAGGAAACAAAAAATAAATTTTTATTTATCATAAAATATAGTTGTATTCGACAAGAAAATATGAATTTGAAACAAAATAGTTAAATCCTCTATCAAAGCTGATTAGTTTTCATCAGAGTTTTATTCTTAAAAAAGTCAACTTTCTACCAAAAAGATGAATCTGCAAAAAAATATTTCCATAAAAGTTGAATTTTCAACAAAGATTTTATAATCAAGAGAGAACAAAATTTCAACTAATAAAATTAATTTTTAACAAAACAAATAATCTTTTAACAAAGTTATTACATTTTTAATCAAGAACATTAATTTTCTAACACTGTTATTGTAGTAAAATTGGGAATCTTACAACAAAAAATTTTGTTTTAAAAGCAATTAATGAACGTGAAATTTTTAACTTAAAAAAATGAATTCTGAACAAAAAATTTAATAGTTTATATTTTTGCAAAGAAAAAAATTCGATTTTATAAAAAAATGGTCGCATTTAACTAAAAAATAAAAAATTACTGTATAAAGCGATGAATTTTTGAATAAAAAAGGCGAGTTTCCATTAAGATTTGCATTTTCAACGAAATAGAGATTTTTCAGTCGTATTTTTAAGAACGTATTTTGAAGAACAAAATAAAACTTTTAACCAAGGAGTTGAATTTTCAACCAAAGACTTAATTTTTTACCAAAAAGGCGAATTTTTAACAAATTACATCAATTTTCAACCAAATAGTTTAATTTGCAGGTAAGGACCGATAAATTTTAATTTTAAACTACAGCTAGTTGAATTTAACAAAAAAAATGCATTTTTATCATAAAACATAAATTTTCAAACAAGCAGTTCAATTTTCTAAAGAAAGGTCATTTACAATCACAGAGATGCATTTTTAACGAAAAGAGTTAAAATTAAGACAGAAAATAAATAAAAATGTAAATCTTCTAAAGAAAGGTCATTTACAATCACAGAGATGCATTTTTAACTAAAAAAGTTAAAATAAGGACAAAAAATAAATAAACTTTTAAGCCGAAACGACGAATATTTGAAAAAATAACTGAAGTTTCAAAAACAAATTTTTTTTGGTCAAGACAAATGTTCAACCAAATAGTTAATTTTGCAGGCAAGGAATGAAATATTCACTTTCGAAAATTAATATTTAATAAAAAAAAAACTAATTTTTTTCAAAGTAGTACAATTTTTAATCAAAGAGATGAATTATATACCAAAAAAGATTAATTTTTAACAAAAATTATAATAGTAGATATTTCAACCAATAAATTTTACTTTTAAACTACAACTAGTTGAATTCGACAAAAAAGATGAATTTTGTATCATCTAACATAAATTTTCAAAACAAGTAGTTCAATTTTCTAAATAAATGTCATTTACAATCACAGAGATGCATTGTTAATGAAAAGAGTTAAAATTAGAACGAAAAATAAATAAAAATGTAAATTTTCTAAAGAAAGGTCATTTACAATCACAGAGATGCATTTTTAACTAAAAAATTTAAAATTAAGACAAAAAATAAATAAACTTTTAAGCCGAAATGACGAATATTTTAAAAAATAACTGAAGTTTCAACTACAAAATTTTTTTGGTCAAGACAAATTTTCAACCAAATAGTTAAATTTGCAGGTATGGAACAAAATATTCACTTTAGAAAATTACTTTTTAATTAAAAAAACTAATTTTCATCAAAGTAGTACAATTTTCAATCAAAGAGATGAACTATATACTAAAAAAGATTAATTTTTAAGAAAAAATATAATAGTAGATATTTAAACCAATAAATGTTAATTTTAAACTACAGCTAGTTGAACTCAACAAAAAAGATGAATTTTTATTATCTAACATAAATTTCCAAACAAGTAGTTCAATTTTCTAAAGAAAGGTCATTTACAATCACAGAGATGCATTTTTAACTAAAAAATTTAAAATTAAGACAAAAAATAAATAAACTTTTAAGCCGAAATGACGAATATTTTAAAAAATAACTGAAGTTTCAACTACAAAATTTTTTTGGTCAAGACAAATTTTCAACCAAATAGTTAAATTTGCAGGTAAGGAACAAAATATTCACTTCAGAAAATTAATTTTTAATTAAAAAAACTAATTTTCATCAAAGTAGTACAATTTTCAATTAAAGAGATGAACTATATACCAAAAAAGATTAATTTTAAACTACAGCTAGTTGAACTCAACAAAAAAGATGAATTTTTATTATATAACATAAATTTCCAAACAAGTAGTTCAATTTTCTAAAGAAAGGTAATTTACAATCACAGAGATGCATTTTTAACGAAAAGAGTTAAAATTAAGACAAAAAATAAATAAAAATGTAAAGTTTCTAAAGAAAGGTCATTTACAATCACAGAGATGCATTTTTAAATAAAAAAGTTAAAATAAGGACAAAAAATAAATAAACTTTTAAGCCGAAACGACGAATATTTGAAAAAATAACTGAAGTTTCAACAACAAATTTTTTTTGGTCAAGACAAATGTTCAACCAAATAGTTAATTTTGCAGGTAAGGAATGAAATATTCACTTTCAAAAATTAATATTTAATAAAAAAAACTAATTTTTATCAAAGAAGTACAATTTTCAATCAAACAATTGAATTATATACCCAAAAAGAATAATTTTTAACAAAAAAATATAATAGTAGATATTTTAACCAATTAATTTTAATTTTAAACTACAACTACTTAAATTCAACAAAAAAGATGCATTTTTATCATATAACATAAATTTTCAAACAAGTAGTTAAATTTTTAAACAATGCAATTATTTTTCTACCAATAAATACAAATTCTTATCCTCAAAATATAAATTTTCTAAAGAAAGGTTATTTACAATCACAGAGATGCATTTTCAATAAAAAAAGTTCAAATTAAGACAAAAAATAAATAAACTTTTTAAACGAAACGACGAATATTTGAAAAAATAACTGAAGTTTCAACAAAAATTTTTTGTTCAAGACAAATTTTCAACAAAAAAGTTAAATTTTTAAGTAAATAATATCATTTTGAACACAGAAGAAGAATTCTTAGCCTGAAATTTAAAAGTAGACCTTTTAACGAAAAAGAAACTTCTAATTCGAATTTTAAATATTCGAAAAGAGGAAAACACCCTGCCATAAATAGAAATTTTTATCATTTATATACTAAAAAATAATAATTTAAGTAAATATTCAGGTTCAATTTTAGTACTTTTCAAATATTAGGTCAAAAAACTGGTAATTTCCCTGATGCAATAATAGCTGACAAACAAATTAATTAATAGCGCAAATGTACTTAAAATAATTAATTATACATTTTATTTATTTATCTATTGATTAAATAAAATTAAGTTTCTCCATACATTAGTATTTATAATCAATCATTATCCACTGTAGGAAGGTTCCCCTTATTTATGTTCATATTAAATAAAAATTCTAACCCAAAAGAATTCACGTAATCTAAGAAAGGCCCTCAAAAATAATGAACTTTTAACCAAAGGATTAGGACTTCTTTAAAAAAAAAGGGGGGAAAGTACCGTCAAATGGGATGCTTCTAGGCATGTTGGGTAAATTGGGACACTCCTAAATTCCTTAAATCTATAGTACAAATTATTCAAAACTTTTCCAAGAATCTGGAATACAATAAATCCCCGGGATATTATTTATCTAAAGTTGAATAAAAACGCTGCAAAAAAAATGAAAACTAAAATTATCCAACGTCGGATAATTGTAGCTTTCACTTGTTTTTCAGCGTTATCCAACTTCAGATAAATAATATTTCGGGTATTTACTATGAATGAGTTTAAGCCTCAACTGTTTCTCGATTCTGGTAAGATTCTGTTTAAAACTAACCACCTCAAGTACTATAAAATATGAATTTAGGAATGTCCGAATTGGCCCCAGATGTCCGAAATCAGCCTGTTTGGCGGAAACAGTAACGTTCATCCTTGACAGTTTGAGATCATTTTCATTGCTGCCTAATGAAAAGATACAATCAGCCGTTAAGAATGTATCTTCAAGGGCAGAATTTTGTTGTCATTGGTCGGAAAAAAGGCCATACATAATATAAGAGAACAACCGCAGGAACAAGCAAAAACGGATGGACCCGCGGCATCGGAGAGATGTAGGAAGGACGTTCTTGGGTACTTATATGGGATGCAGGAAGAGGTAGCAGCGGTGGAAGCTCGTTGAAGTGTTTACGACATGTGGTGATTCAAGTAATGGAAGTCAAAGTACCTAGGTAGGCTGATTATTGCTTTGAGTGATACAAGCCGAGGGATAAAATGTACGCGGTTATTCGAGAGGGTTGTGCATCCTTCCTCTAGTCTATAGAGAAGCTATCGCTGCCTCTCTATGGTTGTAGGCGTAGCGTAGATGTCTTAGCAACCGCACTTATTTTTTTTTCTTTTTTCTTTTTTAGTAGCCGCTTCTTGTAAATTCAGAAACCTATCTTCTGGTATAGAATCACAACATTTCCCACCACTTTCTTCCAAGCCTATCTTCTATCGCGTAACTAACGCACGAATTAACGAGCATAGCAATCGCAAATCTTGAATTGTAATCAAGTATGTACACTTCCTTTCGAAGCAGTGTATCATTCTAACACCATCTTTCATTTACGATATGGTCGTTTTTCATTTTTTTTTATATTTCTTTTTTCATATTTATTGATATAGATAGATGATAGCAGGATGTTAATTTATTGTGGACAAAGTATAGAGATACGATTCCAGATTGTAGTGGTTAATTGCATTTGGTATATTTAATTACTTATCATAATTGTATCGTTGAGAGGAAAAGTTGGATTGCAATTTTGTTCAATTTATTGTTATTATTATTTGCTGGAGAAAGATACGATTTTAATTTTAGGAACATGCTCTAGTTTTATTAGTCTTGTTTTAAAAGGATCGACTAGACTTGACTTATTGACTTATTAGCACGAATTTTAAAAAACTAAACTTCAAATTTAAACATTTTATATCAAGTAAATTACTTATGATCTCCTAATTTCCCCGACTACATCTTTTTCGTGAATTAATATAGTTGCTCAACTTGCAAACATGTAGTTTCGAATTTTTCAACGAAAGGAGATAAACTCGCAGTCAACAGTATAATAGTTAATATTTTAATTTGAGGATATTTTTATTTTAAACCAGAAACAGTTGAATCTGAAAAAAAAAATTTAAACAAAATACTTGATTCTTTAACAAAGAAAGATTTTTCAGTAAATAAAAAAAATTCTATCTAAACTCTAGAATTTTCAAAAGATGAATTCTCAACAAAATACATATGTTCTACCTAATTCGGAAAAAAGATGCATTTGTTGCTAAATAGTTCAATTTTTAAGCCAAAGATGTGAATAACCGAAAATACAATAGTTAAAATTTGAGTTTCAAAAATTGATTTTTAACCAAAAATTTTGTGTAACAAAGTAGTTACAATTTTTACAAAAAAATTTATTTTGAATTGAATAGGTTATTGTTAAATTAAAAGCGATAACTTTTTTTATCAAAAAGAATTAGTTAAAATACCACTTCAAAAAATTTATTTACAAAAAAACAGTAGAATTTTTAACCAAAAGGGACAAATTTCTAATATAAAAATGGAATAGTTACATTTTTAGTTACAAAAATTAAATGTTTAGTAAAAAGAAAATTTATTTTTGACAAAACAGTTGATTTTAAAATTAAGTAATTGAAATTTCTAGCAAAATAATAACATTTTCAACATAAAAAGAAAAATTTTCAACAAAATAGTTTAATTTTTCACCCAAAAGGACTACAACTACCAAAAACAGTTGAATTTTAAACCGAAAAAATAAATTGTAAAAAAAAAGTTTATTTGAAACCAAATAGTTGAACTATAAACAAAAACGATCAATGTTAACCAAAAATGGAATATTTCAGATTTAAGTTTTAAAAAAATTATT
>JAAAKG020137471.1:0-12896 GCA_010014905.2 Druon quercuslanigerum
AAAACACAATATATAAATATTCATATAAAGTAAAATCAAATTCTTTAGTCTTTAAAGTTTCTTCGATTATTTGATGTACTTAAAATAACAATAATATATAATATAATATAGAAATATATTTTTCTTCAATTATTATTTTAAATTCAAACAATAATCATAGAAACTTGGCACAATAAAAATAATTGTTCCTCATAGAAATATTTGATTATTGTATTTTTAATATTTAAAGAATATTAATAAAAAAAAAGTATGCTTGTTTAAATACCGGAAGTTTATCATTTAGTAATTTTATTTTTCTTGACTTTTTAAAATCGGTAATCTTGTGTCAGAAAATTTTGTAATTCGGATATTTTACAGTGTTAATACATTTAATTTTTCGGGATTTCTTGCCCGTGCTAACTATTATTTTTGTTTGTTCAATATTCATCTTTTTTGTTACAAATTCCTCTAAGTTCGCTGGAAATTCGTTTGTTTCTTTAAAATTTAATTATTATTCAAAATTCCAGTTTTTTATTGGAAATTTAAAATACTTAGTTGCAAGTTGAATAACTTTTCAATTTGGTATTGACAGTAATTTTATTTTAAATAATGTATTCCTCTATCTGATATTTCAACATATATATTTTTTTTTTATTATAATCTAAACTATTTAAAAAAAATTATAAAAATTATTTTCCTGGAATATATTTAAGGTTTTGATTTTTTCAGAAGCTCAATTGCAAGAAAATCCAGTTGGCCCGTCAACAGGATCACATTTACTGGATATATCTGAAGACTTTGAGCTATACGAAATCAGCGAATATGATGATCCTGTTACTCAAAATTATCATTGCACAGTTAAAAATTCAAATAAAAACACCACTTTTGTTCCTGATCCTGCAATTTTAAAATACTTGGATGAAAACGGACTCTTATCTGTTCGTCCCGAAAAGCATTATTATCAGGTTACATTTTTTTTAAATTGAATTCAATATTTTTTTTAAAGAAAAATGATTTTAAAAAAATGGATATTCTTTTTTTTTTAGTGGAAGACAAAATCTCATGTTTTCCTGGAAAAATCTTTGATAACCGGGCAACGACTAGAAAATTGGTTTTGTTTCTAAAGGCCTTTATGAAATATTTTTTATTTATTTTGAGAATTTGACTTATTATATTCCAAAATTATCTTTAGTAGATAGCTTTAATGATCCCTTAATTTCAAATTGAAATCCTTCGAAATCGATAATGGTGAAAATTCAAATATTAAAAAATTTTAGGACAATTTCACTATTAAATCAGTCAAAATTGCTAAATTTCATATTGACAGCCTTGATAGTCAGTTTATACATAATAATTGTTGACCTTAATATTCGAAATTGTTTAATTTCAATATAAGTAGGTTTAAAATTTATTAATTTCAGATTTTAAAATTTAAAATATTCTGGTTTCTATTTTAAAAGTAAGAAATTGTCTGGTTTAAAAAATTTTCGAACTCGTAGAATATCAAACTGAAGGACTTGGTTGTCGCACAATTTTCAGTTTCCAGGATTTTTAATAAAACGATTTCATGAACAGGCATTAAGAATTGAATTATTTTTTATTTGAATTTTTTTTAAATATTGAAAATTTTAAATTCAACTCTTATAAAAATATTACGAATTCGAAAGCTTACAATTTTGCAGTTTCTAACATTGGAATCGTATAATATCAATTTTGTTCTGTGCTTTTTTCACAGTTTTAATATTCCATTTCAGTTTGTAGGTAAAATTATCTTAAATTGTCTCAATTGTTTTAAAGTTTATCAGACTATTAATATAAATTAATAATACAATATAATAATGTCAAGTAATGAGTTATATCAAACGATTTAAAATTAAAAAAAGTTAAAATTGGTGTTTGCTTGAATTAAAAACGTATCAAAACTTAACTGCCTAAAATTGATACATCAGTAATTGGTTAATTTTAAAAAGTCTAATCAGCAACTCAAAAAAATTTATTAATTTTTGAACCAGTTAAATTTATTTGAAATAATTAAACTTTTGAACGGTTTCAATATAAAAAGTTTTAATATCACAATTTGTATGGAATAAAATTTTGTCAATATTAAATAAGGTTTGCATTTATTTTTGTTTCAACGTTCCGAATTGCAAAATTTATCATTTTCAAGGTTTTCCATTTAAAAATACTATTTATTGCGAACATTTTTTTGGTATCTTTGAATTTATTTTTTGATTTTAAAAAAATTTGTCTAAAATTCTAAAATTTTAAGCTTCGAAAGCTTCGATTTCGAAAGATTTAATGTAGTTTTTTATTTTAAATTTTCAAATTTTCACAGTTTCAACATAAAAATGATACAAATTTGAACGCTTTGAATTAAAAACAATTAAATTCCAATTTCTTTTGCATTTTATATAATCTAATCTTACAAACTTTAATCTGACGATAATAAATTTTCAAGGTTTTGAAATTGACCGATTTTTGAAATTTAATCAGTTTTTAATCAATTTTTAAAATTTGATCAGTAATTTAATTATTTTGAATTGAAAGTTTTTCAATTCTTAACCGGGCAGTATCCTTTTTTGAAATTTTAAACACTTTCAGTTCAAGTGGAAGTAAGGGTAGGGATTATTGGGGAATTGCTGAGAAATGAGGGGGGATAGGCTATTCAGGGGAAATGAGTGGAGGGAAAATAGGATTTTAAGGGGAAATGAGTGGTGAGCAAGTAGGAAAGTGAGGAGAAATAAAGTTATAAAATAAATGGGTAGTGAGGGAAAACTATGGGAGGGGAAGTAAGGATAAATGGGAGACAGAAATGTATGAAAATTGAGGGCCAATTAGGGGTAGGAAATTAGGGGAGTTAGAGGAATTATGGAAGAGGAATTATGGAAGAGGAATTAAGAGAAAATAATGGAAAGGGCAGTATTGTGAGCGAGGGAAATTAAGGGAGGGAAAAAGAAGGAGTAATAAAAAATGAGGTAAAAATGGGTAAGGGGACTAAGGGACTAATGAACTAAGGGGGAAAATAGTTAAATTTAAGTAGGTGAACCGATGTGAAATACGCCAAAGAAAAGTATGGGAAGTGAAGGAAATTGACGGAAGGAAAGTAGAGGCAGTGAATGGAAATGTAGGTAAGGAAATTGGATGTGAATAGAAGGAGGAAATGTATAGAAGTTGATGGCAAATGAGCCGAGAGAAAATCGGAAAATTATGGAAGAGGAAGTAGGGGAAGTAAAGAAAAATAATGGAAGAGGAAGTATTGCAAGCAATGGCAAATTGGGGACGTGAGGGCAGGGTAAATAGGGTTAGTGTTGAGAAATGAGGATAATTGACGTGGAGAAGACGGATCACCAAATGGTCGTAGATGCAAATAAATTATAAGAAATGAAGGGTAAATGGGTGGAAGGAAAGTAGGTGAAGTCAAAGTAATTGGGCGGAAAGAAGAGAGGAAATGAGAGCGCATATGAGGGGAGGGAATGATGAGAAAGTGTGGTAATAAGTCGTAATAAGAATAGGGAAAGAAGGAAAAGTGAAGGGGGTCAGAGATGGGGAAGTAGAGGTGTTGAAAATTATGGGAAGAGAGAGAAAGAAAATTGATAAGTGGGCAAAAAGTAGAAGTGAGGGGAAGACATGCAGTAGAAATGATGGGAAAGGAGAGTAGGAGAAATATGGGAAATAAGGGGAAATACGGAGAAAAGAAATAGGCAAAGCATATGAAAATTTTTGGAAAATGAGAAAGGAAGAGTAGTTGAAGTGACGAAAAGGGACTTTAGAGAAGTGATTGGTAAAGACGAGGAGCGGAAGTTCTATAAATTAGGATAATGATTAGAAGAACTAAGTTCAATCAGAGGAGCGGAATTATAGTTGTTGAAAATTATGGGAAGCGACGGGAGGATAATCGATAAGCGGGCAAGAAGTGGAAGTGAGGGGAAGACATGCAGTAGAAATGATGGGAAAGAAGAGTAGGAGAAATATGGAAAATAAGAGAGAATAAGGAGAAAATTAGTAGGTAAAACATATGAAAATTTTAGGAATATGAGAAAGGAACTGTAGTTGAAGTGAGGAGAGGGGACTTTAGAGAAGTGAGATGTAATTACGAGAGCAGAAGTACTATAAATTAGGATGGAGATTAGGAGAAGTGAGTTTAAGGGATGGTTGGGAAAGCAGGGACTGGGGGGAAGGGGATGATTCGCTGTGAAAACGAAAAGAAGGAGACATAGTAAGGGAAGAATTGGGTGAAGAGGTAAGCGAATGGTAGAGTGCGATGATGGAGTAAGTGGATTTATGGTGGAAGTGGAGAGGAAGTATGGTTGGGAAAGTATGAGACGCTTTCAAGTAGATGCGAGGCGCCTACTTTAACTAATTATTTTTATAAAAAAAAATAAAATTTGTATATCATTTGTTTCATTATCTATAAACTATATATAATAATTTTTCCTCCAGTACATTCTTATCAGTAAAAATATTTATTTGATGCAGGTGCGACAAATACGTAAAAAATTGTGTCAATTTGGCTTTGATCCATTTCGTGTTGAAAAGAAACCCGGTTCCATTCACAAACGATACAAAAACAATCTGCGATTAATGATCTATAATACACCAGGAATTTTTCCTAATTTGAAAGTTATCAGGAATGACCTTGATCGAAAACGAAAACGGGAGCCGCAAATTTGGTTGAGGTTCGAAGCCACCACAGGACCTTTAACGGCTGAATTTGATTATGATAATTATTGCATACTAATTACTGGTGATTTAGCCAGGATCCAAGCATTTTCGAAGATGCTTGTTGCTGTGAAATTGCACAAGAGATTAAACAATTTCAAAGACTCTGTTACATACAAGGTAATGCATTAATTTATTTTAAAAATTATATAATATAATATAAACTAAAACCTTGATTTAAGTACGGTTTTTGATGTAAATTGCATTGACCTTGTTCATAAATCCAGAAAGTCGAAACGTTAATTTTAAGGGCCATTCAGCAACTAACGCGATGAAAGTACGGCCCACTCTATCACTGCGCTTCTGTTGATCACGCATGATTGAACGCCGCCTCACTTTCGGTCCCACCGTCTGCAAATTACAAAAATGTCAAAGACTAGAATTTTAGGAACGCCTTAAATACAGGTTTCCTAAATCTCGGTTTTAGTGTACTTTTATTCAAGGCATACAATGATGCGCCGTCCAAATTTAAAAGCCTGCCATGGAAAATTAATCGTATTTTCTAAACAAAATTTTGATTTTTCTAATCTACTGTTTTTAGAATATTAAAAATAAATTAAAAATCTGAAATATTTCATCTATTATTCTTTAGCCTATAAATTATTAAAATTCCTATTTATTATCGCAGACTTCAAAGTTTTTGCACCTAAACACGAACATAATTAAAATATTGTGTGGTTGAAAATTAAGTTTTTTGTGCAAAATTCATTTTTTCTTTCATCGAAAATGGATCTGTTATGGTTATGCTTATGAGCTCTTCAGCTAAGAACTTCAAGAATACGTATGTTGTAAAATTTAACTATGTGGTTGAAAATAAAATTTTTTTCTTGAAAAATCATATTTTTGGATAAAAAAATTTCCCTGTTTTATAAAAAACTGGTGTTTTGTCCTGAAGATTTGACAGTTAGGTCTCTTTTTTTATCTTATTCAACTGAAAAATCTTTCTTGGTCGTAAAACCACTTTTTTGTTGAAAATTTATATTTTTGAATTCAAAATTGAACTGTTATTTAAAAAAATCGTATTAAATAAAAAAAATAACAACAAAAATAATATATTTAATAAAAAATATAAATAATGATACTAATAATCTAATAATAACAAAAATAAATAACAAATAACCAAATTAATTATTTTGTTGAAAAATTAACTTTTTGTTGACAATTAATATTCTCCTTTGAAAAAATGAATGTATTTTTCTTGAGTATTGAACAAGCAGAAAATTTAAATCTACAGTTAAAAATTCATCTTATTGTTTTAGGAATAATAAATTGTTTTGGTTGATGATTCGACTATTTAATTAAAAATAGTTTTTTATGGAAATGTACATTTTTGGGATGAAAATTAAACTTTTTTCCAGAACATTAATCTTTTTGGCTTTCAAATTCTACAATTTGGTTGCATTTTTTCCCTTCTTGACGGAAAAATTTTTCTGACTTGAAAATGTAACTATTTTTGGTAGAAATTCAATTTTTTATTTAAAAAACCTATTTTTAAAAAAGCATTTCAAATTAAAGTTAACAGAGTTGGTTTAATATATCTTATAGTTAAGTTAATTATTTTTTTTAATATTCTATAATATTTTTGGTTATAATTAATTTATTTAAAGTTTATTATTTTATTCAAAATCTAATTATTTTGTTAAAATTGAACTTATTTCTTTTAAATAATATTTTGGATTCTGATTTAAAAATTTATCTCTGTTGGGAGAAATTATATTGTTTGTTAAGAATTTTTCTTTTCTGAAAAAAATTAAAATTAATGGGTGGAAAGTTGAACTAATTTGTTAAAAATTAATTTTTGTTTTTGTTTATGATTCATTGTTTCAGTTAAAAATTTGTTAAACTTATTTAGTTTAAAATTAATCTTCTTGGTTGCAAATTCATCGTCTTTGTTGCAAATTAAACTATTTTGTTAAAAGTTCCATCACTTTCTTCAAAAAAGAATATTTTTGTTTGAAATATATAAGAAATTTAAAGAATTTGCAATTAAAGTTGACAGGGTTAAGTTAATATAATTTATAGTTGAGTCAATATGTTTGGTTTAAAAATCTACTATTATATGTTTGATAATAATAATCTGTTATGTTTGAGGGTTTAACTACTTTGTGGAAATTGCGTCTTTTTTATGATTTCATCTGTTTTTGTATTAACAAAACATAAATTTTTTTAAAAAATCAACAATTACATTTTTTGTTGAGAATTCAAGGTGGATGAAAGGGTAGACAAATTTTCTTACGATTTGTTACGGTAGGGGCGGGGGGTAATTTTTGAAAATTCGCAAAAACTTATCTTTTTAGTTATAAATTTTATGACTTAGTTAAATATTGAACAATTTTCTTGAAGACATACTTTTCTTCAGTGAAAACTATTTTTTCAGAAAACTTTATTTCCTTGATTTAAAATTTCATCTTTTTTAGTAAAAATATCTTATCTTTATGGGACAAAAATGCACCTGTTTTGTTAACAATTCAACTTTTTCCTATAAAATTCACTTTTTGTTTATAATTCATATTTTTGTGTTGATAAGTCAGGTGTTCTCTTTTTAAATGAAAATTCAAGTCTTCGTTTTTACAATTTGTCTTTTTGATTTAAAAATTAACCCTTTTCAGAAGAATTTTATTTTTTTGGACAAAAATGCAACTTTTTGGTTGAAAATTTGCCAATCTTGGTAAAAACTTATACTTTTTGCTTGAAAATTTTAATATTTTCAAGAAAATTTACTTTTTTTTTAATTTTGTATTTTTTTGTTGAAAAGTGAACTGAAATCCTTTCTCGAAAAATAAAAAAAAAAATTTTTCTTAATGCAAAATTCACCTGTTTGAAGAGCAATATTTTATCTTTTTCGGATAAAAATGTAACTGTTTGGTTGAAAATTAAACTATTTTGGTAAGAAATCATACCTTTTTGGTTAAAAACTTAATTTTTGTTTAAAATTTATATTTCGTTGTTGAAAAAAGAACTGGAATCTTTTCTGGATGAAAGTTAAACTTTTAAAAAAGTGTTTGTTTTGATTAAAAGTATCTCTGATTTAGTAAAAATTACATCTTATTCTTATTTGTTGATTGAAAAATATTATAGTAGATTTTTGAAGCATAATAATTAACTTAACTATTAGTTATATTAAACCAATTCTACTAAATTTAATTTGAAATGCTTTGAATTTTTAACATTTCAAGCAAAAATATTCCAATAACAACAAAACAGATAAATTTTTAACTAAATAGTTGAATATTCGAAACAGAAGAAAATTTTCAACCAAGAATATTATTTTTTTATCAAAAAAGATGAAGAAGTTTTCAACTAAAATAATGAATCTTAAAAAAAATGAATGATGCACAAATTAGTTTACTTTTCATGCAAATAATGAAATTTTCTATAAAAATTTTCTATGAAATAATTCAGTCAAAAAGGCAAAAAAATGCAACCAAATTGTGGAATTTGAAAGCCAAAAAAATTAATTTTCTGGAAAAAAGTTTAATTTTAAGTCCGAAAATGTAAATTTTTAGCAAAAAGTCTTTTTCAATAATTAGTCGAATCATCAACTAAAACAAATTATTATTCTTAAAACAATAATATGAATTTTCTACTGTAAATTAGAATTTTCTACTAGTTTAATGCTCAAGAAAAATAAATGAATTTTGCAAAAGGAAAATATTATTTCCAACAGAAAATTAATTATTCAATTTAATTTTGAACTCAAAAATATAAATTAAAAAAAAATGTTTTTTAGACCAAGACAGATTTTTCTGTTGAAAAGGAAAAAAAAATACAAACCTAACTGTCGAATTTTTAGGACAAAAATACCAGTTCTTTAGAAAACAGTGATATTTTTTATCCGAAAATATGATTTTTGAAGGAAAAATTTTATTATTCGGACTGCACATCATTGCACGCATTGCAGAAAAGTACACTGAAACCCAGATTTAGGAAACCTAGATTTAAGGCGTTCCTAAAATTTTAGTCTTTAAAACTTCTTGCAACTTCTTGGTTTAAAATTTGACAATTTGGGTAAAAACTCATATGTTTTGGTTGAAAATGTAACTTTTTCCAAGAAAATTTACTTTTTGTTTCAATTTAAAATTTGGTGTTGAAAAGAAATTCAATTTTTTCCGTAGAAACTTATATTGTGTCTAAAAGTCCATATTTTGATCGCGAAATGTCAACTGAAATCTTATTTAACAGAAAATTCAAGTATTTCTTTTAAAATTTATCTTTTTCATTTAAAAAATCAACTTTTTGAATAAAAATTATTCTTCTTTGCTTAAGTATTCAGCTATTTTCTTAAAACGATTTGATTGAATTAGTTTGTTGAGAACTCATATTTTTTTAACTACATTAGTAACTGCTAAACTTCATTATTAAAAATTTATTTTGTCCTTGGTTGAAAATGCAACTATTAAGTCTAAAATCCTTTTTTTGTATAAAATAATTTTTTAGTTGAAAATGTAACTTTTCCTTATGTTAGGATTGATCTTTTTCAGTTGAAAATTTTTCTTTAAAATTAAATTTTTTTGGGATAGAAAAAAGTTATATTTTTCGTTAGACAATTCCATTTTTTTAGAAAAAATTCTTATAATGGCTCGAAGATACAACAATTTATATAACATTTAATTTCTTTCTTAAAAGAAAAATCTTCATTTGTTGAAAATTCGTCAGTTTTTTTTTGGTATAAATTAAATCTTTTTGGATTGGTATATAAACTATGACACTTTTCTGTTCGGAATTTATCTTTTTGGGTTAAAAATTCAAATATTTTGTTAAAAATTTACTCATTTCGTTAAAAATTTTAGTATTTTGTTAAAAAGGCATCTTTAATAGTAGCAAAATATATTTTTTTTTGTTTAAAATAAATTATTAAATTTGAAAATTTTAAATTTGTTTTTAAAATACTGTCTCATTCTACTTAGCAGCAATTGGCAAAAAATATATGAAAACTAAAAATTACCTGAAGTAAGAGGGGGTGAAGGGGGGGGGGGGGTGTTGAAATATTTTGTACGATTTTTGACAGGGGTAGAAGGGGTCTTAAAAAGGGCCTTTAATCCGTTACGTAATTTAAGTACGGCGCCTTATGTTTAGATTCCCCCGATTGAGGATCAAGGCCAATGCAAGCCACGCCCAAAATCTGTCTTATATCGGTGGTTGAGTGTAATTACGTATTTAATCATTTAAAATAATTTAAATTTTTTTCATAAGATCAACTTGGATTTGGGAATCGTAGACGTGATTCTTTCAACATTCGGTTTCTGGATGATGAGAAACAAAACAGTGACATCACTTATGATAAATGCACTCAACGGGATTCGAACAGAAGTGACTGAAAATGGAGATGTTAAACTCGAATTTGAGGAATCTTTGAAAGAAGCCACTGCTAAAATAGATCCCAATCTCTATTCATACATCTGGCTCTTATCCATGGCAGAAAAATTCGAGATTATAAGGATTGGAGGTAATTCAAAAAATACAACATTGAACACAACAACACTAGAGCCGAATCCAAAAAAATTAAAAAGCAATGTAAAATTCTAAATATTTGAATTTTAGAGTAGGCATTATTTGTTAAATATGTGAATGAAAATAAATAGTCTAATGTGAATTTTAAAAAACAGGTACCTTGGATCAATAATGATGTGATACGAATCATTATTTGATAAGACATACAAATAAAGTTATATAAGATGAGTATATTATTACTTTACACTACTTGCTGCTTTCTATATTTGTGACGAATAAAAACTAGAGAAATACACTCCAAGTCCCGTTTAATAAGAGCAGAAATTTCGAACATGCATAATATTGCGCAGTATTCTCGACTGAGTACTCGCGCACGGCGGCGTTTAATAATTAATAATAAAACAAACAGGTGCATTTGAACAAACAAAAAGAAAGGAATTTCTAACAAAAAGGAAATGATTTTCAAAACCAAAAGACGAATGATCAATAAAAAGGTTAAATTTCCAGCCAAAAAAGTATGAAACAGTTCGATTTTTGAGCAAAGATTAATTTTTTAATAAAAAAAGAAAATTTTCTGTAAAGTAGTTTAATTTCTACACAAAGAGATAGATTTGGAACTACACATATGAAACTGCCTAGAAAATGGTATTTTAGACAAAAGAAATCAAATTTCTAACAAAAACATTAATTTTTATCCAAGAAGATTAATTTTCTACCAAAAAAGATCAATTAAAACAAAATTAATTTTTGACCTTATATTTGATTGTTCAACGAAATAAGACAATTTTGCGAATACAAATTAAACAGATGAATTTTCAGTTTAAAAATTGATTTATAACAACAAGAAAAAATCAATCTTTAATAAAAAAAGTTAAATTTTCAACTAAAACATAAATATAAAGCTTTATTTATAAATGGAATGGTTAAATTGTTATTTGAAAAATTAGTGTTTAGCAAAAAAAAAAAAAAATAACTAAAAAGATTGATCAACGAACGAGTTGAATTTTGAACTTAAGATATGATTTTTAAACTAGTACTGTGAATATTTAAGAAAAAAAATGTAGCGCCTTAATGGAAATTAAAATTTGAAAACTGATCTTTCGAAAAAATTAAATACATTTTCAAATAAAAAATGCTTAAGTTGCGACGAATCGTTACTACCTAAATAGAAAAAAAAGCTTTTTAAATATTTAAAAATAATAATTAATTTTTTGGTTTCAATATTAAAACTTTTTTTGTTGAAGTTTCGCGTTTTAGTTAAAATTTTAATAATTTTATTTTATTTTTTATTGAATAAACTTTAATTTTTCTTTACTAAAAATGTATCATTCCATTTTGGCTTGAAAATTTATTTTTATGTTAAAAATTTAACTACTTGGTTCAAAATTGAACTACTTGGCTAAATATTACTTGTTTTTGGTTAAAAATTGTACTATTTTGTTTTAAAATTAGTTTTTATTTTGTTTAAAATAAATTTTTTAATTGAAATGCAAATATTCAATTCATATTGACATGATTATTATTTTTAATTAGTCTTTTTTATACAAAATGAATCTTTTTGGTTGAAAATTAATCGTTTGGGTTTGTAAGTTTTTTATTTAATAATATTTCTGTTATTGGTTGAAAGTTAATTATTTTTAGTTGAAAAATCTGCTATTATACTTCTATTTAAGAAATTCTCTTTTTTATTTAAAATCTTATAATTTTAATAAAAATCAAAATAATTTGTTTAAAATTCAACACCTTTTAACGAATTGAACTGTTTTTTACTAACAGTTAAAATATTGTTTTCTTGTCAAAAATCAACTTTTACATTTTTGATTGAGAATTCATAATTTTAGTATGAAAATTCAATTACTTCCTTAGAATATAGGGTGTTAAAAAAATTCCTTAGAATTTTTTTAAAAATTTTTATGCACATTGCCCGAAAATTGGTTTAAAAAAATAGAATTTTTTTTTTGACTCGATCTTTCCGGGCGATGTTTGAAGAAAAAAAATGGGACCACCCTATGTAACTCCCTTGTATTCAACTATTCAACTATTTTTGAACTATTTTTTTATTTGTTGTAACAATAATTTTTTGAAGAAATTACACATTTTGATTAAGATTTATGCTTCAATTAAAAATTGAACTACTAGGCTCAACATTTAACTATTTCGTTAAAGATTCATTATTTTTGGTTTAAAGTAATTATTAAAATTTAAAGTAGTAGGTTTAAAGTAGTAATGTTAAAATTTTCAAAAAAGTTTTGATTCGTCAAAAGCAATTATTTTTTGAGTGAACCAATAATTAATTATTTTATTTTAACTATGATTGAAAAAAATATTATTATTAATTAAACTTTAGAATTAATTAAAATAAACATTATATTAAAACCTCAAAAAAAAATTTCAAGAGGCTTCAAATTTTAAAAACTTCAACTTTTAAAAACTAAAAACGAAGTGTTATGTTAATGGAACAAACAAATTTAAAAACTAATTGGCCCTTTTTTATAATGTTTATAAAAAGAAATATGTTTTAAAATACTTTGGCCAATATTATTAATATTTAACATTTCGGTTTTTAAAATAATGGAAATTTTATTAAATTTATTTATAAAAATTGACTTTTATGAGCATTATTTTGACGAGCTAATATTTTAATATTATTAAATTCAAAATGAAAATAGAGGACTAATTCACAATCACGTTTGTGTAAATTCAAACAGCATTGATTATTTATTATTATTATTAATAATTATATAATA